>OY725488.1:10265494-10472616 GCA_963281255.1 Aphrocallistes beatrix
TCTCAGGTGCGAAAGTCAGGCAATTCCCAAATCGAGTGTATCTACAATTCGTACCAACTTTAGTTATATCAAAACCTTGTTTGGAAACCAAACATATAGTACAGTCAGCTCGATCGCATAGACTTGTTTTTAAGAAGATCGCAAGTAATTTTGCAACCATGAAAATAGTATTCAATTAATTCTGTATTGCCATGCCTCAGAGTTTTCATGTAAGCAATCAGTTTGTCTTGAGCTCCTTCGGGACAGATTTTTAAAATGGCTGTAATAGGTGGACATGCTCCTTTGGTTGGATTCCATTTCTCTTGGAATTTAGAATCAACGAGTTGGTAGTCTTCATGCTCCTGCTCCAACTCTAGCACTCCGAACTCTAGAAGAGTATAAATAGAAATTATTCCTTAATAATAATCTGGATGGGAAAGCTGAATAAAACCGAATGGAATAAGGTTGAATCAAATTCATGACTGGAATAAGGCCGAATATTCAACACTGGAAAAAGGTCGAATTTTCATTTTGGATCTAGAGGAAGAATGGTTTTTAATTTGTGAACTAAATAATGGAGGGTCGATTGGGAGCATCACTTGGTTTGTTGGGAAACAGGGAGATTTTAAGGGTTTTGACATGGAATATTTTGAAAATTTGCCTGGTGGTGTTTTTAGGAAAAATGTATATTCAACTTGTTTGTCACTTATTTATTTCAGTATTACGTACATATTACTCGACTCATCCAGTTGTGAAAATTCGGCCTTATTCAGGATTGACAATTCGGCCTTATTCCAATCTCATTTTCGGCCTTATTCCAGTTTGAAAATTCGGCCTTATTCAGTCAACTCAGCTGGATTGATAGACACAAGGAATATCTTATTTCATTGCCAGTTCTGACTCGATTATGTTCTGCGTTTGTAAACTCACTTCTGTAGTGCTGAGCAGCACATGTCTGTCCACAAAAGTCGAAGAACTTCTTTTTCATATCGTAAAACTTTTTCTTCCCGCAGGAAGGACAACGCTCGCCTTTGCCATACTGGGGAAATTTGGTAAAATCTCCATCGTAGCAGTTCTGACACAATTTGTAAACTGGATCGACATCGATTCCTTTGCATTTGATGCAAATATTAGCTACATTTTGTCCACAAGTGTAGCAGATCTGACTGTTGATGCGAGATGTATTAACTAAATAAGAATACAAGAAAGGATAAATATATCTGAATATGAACAGTGTTATAGCCTGTTTTCCTACTTACAAATATGAAATAAAAATCCATAAAAGTCAGAGTCAATATAAGATTAGCCTAGAAAGGATGACAATGCAGAATAGACTTTAATTCATAACTAACAGGGTTGTCGTAGGAATGGGAATACCCACATATTCCAATATTGGATGGGAATGGGATGCCTTTAAGCCAGAAGAATAATTTTATACAAAACAAGCGCGCTTCGCTTGCTTGCGCTGCGCGGCTTGCGGACACTGCATGTCCGCAGAGTCGCCCTGCGGGCGCCTGGAGTTACTCAATCTAAACTATCTTTGGATTTTTTTCGTTTATATATATATTGTAAACAAAGGACAACGAATAATTTATCATACCGATCTGAAAATATGATATTCGAACTCTACACCCCTAAAAACCCCATGTCAACTGTTGGAAGCTAGTTTCTAGCCTATTTTTGTCAATTGTTTACTTTATGTATCTATTGTAAACAAAAGTAAACAAATTATTTATCACATCGATCTGAAAATATGATATTCGAAATCTACACCCCTAAAAACCTCATGTCAACTGTTGGAAGCTAGTTTCTAGCATAATTTTCAAAATTCGTCAAATCGTGTGAAAAATGTATATAAAGGTGTGAAAATATAGAAATAACCTTTTTAACTGCTATACACTATAATATATAATTGAGACATTCATGAAACTTAGTGCTTTGAAGTATTAATTACAATTACAGCCTACAATATTGTCGTATAATGATTTCTAATGTGAGAGTGAAGCCGTACATACATAGTATTGTCTAGAAAAGGTGTGAAAAATGGTTTTCCATTTTTTTTGCAGAGGTGTTAAAATTTCGCTTAGATCTTAGAACTTAATCGTAGATTCATCATTTGACACCTACATGCCAATTTTCGTATCTCTACGACTTGCCAATTCTTCAATCAATTCGAACAAACAAAACAAAAATCCTAGCATTTTAATATATAAGATAATTTTTTAGCAAATCATCCAAGAATCTTAAGACTTTTTCCAGAAAATAAATAATTTACTCAAGAAGGCTTCTACTGATTGTAAAATTAATTTCGGAATTTCTCCCAGAATTATGCTCAGATTTCGAATAATTTCCCACTTCAAGATTGCTTCAATTGTGTAAGCTATTGTTGCTCATAATAGTGTTCCAGTCTCTACTTAGTGTCAATACCCCGCATATAGAGATAGGCTCCTATGTAAAATGATAAAAATAAACTCGAGAACTTCAACTCATAGAAATGCTTAGCGGTTGGACTGTATCACTGGTTTGTATACGATTATAGTGTCATACAACTCAAAGTTATGGATGATATATAGTCTTATCAACATAAACCCTAGATGCGCCCCTGTCAATGGTCAAAATGAGCTAAATAAATTATCACGATTCAGGATAATAGACATTCCAATGTAGATTTCCTAGAATACCTCAAAAAGCTTATAAGTTGTAATGACTAGTTTACCTTCCTCCCTGGAGTCAACTTGTCCGATCCTAATTTTTCCCATCGTATTCAGTCTCCTTTCCAGCTCACCATCCCACTCCAGCTCTACAAGCCTCATTTCACCGTCAGTTGCCCCCAGACTCACTTCAAGCTCTCTAATGCGGTTATTTAGTGGAGCGATGCTTAACTCCAAAGCGGTGCAGTTCTCCTTTCCTTTCAGGGCGGACATGAGAATCTCTTTTGAGGCAGAGAGCTGTTGGATTTCTTCCCTAATCTCCACTCTTCCATAGCTTGTTACCAGCTGATCCAGCTCTGACAGTAGAACAGATTCTCTCTCATTCAGGACTTGGTGAGATTTAGAGAACTTCTTTCTGATATCTGTTCCTACTCTCTCCACCTGAGAATGGAATGATTCACTCTTAGATTCACTTGAACTGGCCATAAAATAAATCTAAAAGATTATAAAATAACTCAAACTAACAATGCATTAATCAATTGAAAATCGCAGTATGACAAGCATTGTGATAAATAATTATATAGATATTTTTTATTGTGGTTCCACATAAAGGATGTCTATTAGTATCGTTGATGTACGTATAGGTTGAATAGGAAATATAATGTTTTGTGGAAATTTCATTTCTTCATATACAAATATAGTATCATTTAATTATATACAACAGGATTAAGTGGATAATTGATTAGATAAATAGAACTTCACAGTTCACAATGAATTCCCACTGATACTACATGCGGAAATACTCATATGTTTAAAGTCATTTCCATCCCCACGGCAAACTTGCATATCATCCAAGAATGAAAAGATTTTGATTCGAAAATAAAAGATTAAATAATTTACACTGAAAAAGCTGATCATAGTAATTATTTCAGAATTTCTCCCCGAATTAGCTAAATAATTTCCTAGTATAGAGCGTAATTTTAATGGTGCGAGTTAGTGTTATCCATAAAAGTGTTTAAATAAATTAAAAAAGTTGTAAATATTCAGGATAACAGGCATACCAGAAAATGTCAATTTCCTAGAATACCTGTATGCTTACAAGTTGTATTGACAAGTTCCTCCTTCTCCCTGCAGTCCACTTGTAGAATGATCCTGATTCTCTCCATCTCATTCAGGCGGTTTTCTAGCTGAATACGTCCCATTTCACCGAAGTTATACCCCAGACTCACTTCCAGTTCTCTAATGCGGGCATTTAATGGAGAGATGCTTAACTCCAAAGCTTTGTGGTTTTCATTTCCTTTGAGTACAGATATGATGCTCTCTTTAGAGCTAGAGAGCTGTTGGATTTCTTCCCTAAACTCCACTCTTCTGTAGCTAGCCGCCAGTTGATCCAGCTCTGACAATAGAATAGATTCTTTCTCATCCAGGATTTGGCGAGATTTAGAGAACTTATCTCTGATATCTGTTCTTACTTTCTCCACCTGAGAGAGGAATGCTTCTCTCTTAAATTCATTCGAACTGACCATAAATAAATCTAACATATTATAATAACTCAAATTATGCTTACTGTCTACAGAAAACCTGTTTCAACTCAAAGATATCCTCAGTGGTGATGCGAGCGACAGTATTTCATTATCATTATCTCATTGTTTGATAGTAGATTAAAGATTTTATAGATGCAATTATAAGTCTCAAATGACCCTATTAATAGTAAAACCAGCATTCGCACTGAAATATATTTTTGCAAATACGTCAATCTCTGAGTCATAAGCTGATAGATTCATTATAATCAGCTCGAATTATCTACGATATAATTATGGTTTGTCCTTTGTAGACAAGTACTATTCGATTTGCCTCGAAATATTTTAAGAATTCAAGAAATAGCGTTTCGGTGGGATACTTTTGAAAAATCTGATCTTAAACGCAGAATAGTTCATAATATAGAAGTCAAGATTTGGAAACTACCTGGGGTAGTGCCCGTTCCCAGAATTATAAACTTGGTGACTAAGGTAACCCGCATTAGGCTAACTCAAACTTGGACTACCATCTATTTTATGGTGAGGACGGGCATGCCTAATTTACGGGACGGGATGCTATCCCGTCCCGTAAATTAGGCATGCCCAGTGAGGACTAGCGATATTGACTGTATAACCCAATCAATAGTAGAAATTCTCTGCACCTGAAACATTATGTAATACTGATTGCCATATTGACAATAAAGACATACTCGTATATTGCTGTAACTAAAGATTGATGCTCAGTTATAGTTATATGAAAGTATTCTTTTTAAATCTTTCAAATCAATTAATTAAGCCATGGTAAGAATAATCTTATTCTTTATCCGTTGTTTCTACACAATAAGACTCTATGCATACTTCTCTCATCATACAGCAGAATCAAGTTTCAACACAGTTTTTGGTAATTATTCCATAGTTCCATCTTACGTAACAATTTATTTACCCTTCTTTATCCTAGATCTAAGCTGTATTAATCTATCAATCTCAATTTCGAATATATAAAAATCCAAATCACTTTAAGTGCAGAGATATTCATACGGGAGACATTTCTGAGAATCAGAACCAAGGCTAGTTTGTGAAAAAATAGTCGGGGGTGGAGGTAAAGTTAGAAAAAGCATCTTCAAAATCTCTTCCGACCCACTGATGTTGGGAATTGAGGGAAAGAATGTTAGATCGGAGCTGTCATAGTATTTGTATCCCGAACAAATGAGCTATGATTGAGAAATAAAGTATAAGACAAAACCCTATATCATTATTCTAATCAGGAGTGTGAACTTGGGATCCGTGTGGCCAGAATAGGACTCTAGATTGGTAGGGCCAATTCAGACAAATTGTGTAAGGAATTATATAATGAGATAATAGCACTCTAGAAATTATTGGTAGAGCGATGGCCTCAAAACTCTACCTGAGCCTATGCTATCATACTGATCATTTTCTAAACTGTACTGTATGCTTTCAACAGTACATAACAGGGATATACAGACAAGTGTTTATGAACTGTAAATGGAATAAATAAACGACAAATACTTGTATTTCCAAAAATTTGATCGAGCGGATGGAGAAATATTTCCGACATTGTATTTACAATCAATGATAGATAAGCATTGATAAAATATAAATAAGATAACAACATTATAAAAATCCGAACGAATATAAGTTGTTTCGATTGTTTGAAATATGTCAATTTTAGGTTTTGACTTTTGATCTATTTCTCCCATTAAACTTTCAAGCTCTCAGCAGGGGTACGGGGTACGTACGCGAATCCCTAGGGGTAATGTTTTTCGAGGGGTATGCTGAACCAACTTTCAATATCTACTCTAGTCTATAGTAATTCTGTACTTCTAATTCGAGACCTGTCAAAAGTAAACCGTGATAGCTTTTGAGGAAAGAGATGACAGAATTCTTTGAGCGCAACGACCGAGCAAAATAGAGAGTCTTTTGTGTCATGTTGTCAGATAATGCATGGATTATTAGACTCACTTACTTAGAAGATATTTTCTCACGCTTAAATTTACTGAACAAGTCACTTGACGGAAAGTTCACAACTGTAGTTGATTTCATTGGTGAAAAAGTTGGGCTTATGAGGAAATAAAGTCAAGGACAGAAATCTCTACATGTTTGAAAATCTCACAACTCTTCTCGAGGGAGGAGAAGAAATGAAAAATGAGTTCTATAATTACCTCAAAAGGAGAATAATGCATTAAACAGACCACTTGTACAATGATAAGCATGCATATAACATGTTAAGTTGTAACCTACCACCATAATTAATTTCAATATTCATCTGGCATTATAGATTAACGAGAATATGATCAGTATTTGTAAGTAGAGAAATTATATATGCACTTGTGCTACTCTATGCATAGCTATACTTTCACATAGACATTAACGCATCCATAAGCAGCAGATTGCAGAGCCAATGTTAAATTACAGCTCGACTTAGGTAGGCTTATAAATTAGATCAAACTGGCCTCTTATCTGCAACATCTTGTCATGCTAATTATATTTTACTGTTTATAGTATTAATTTGTAAAATTAAGGCGCATACGATAATACAACTTATTTGGGAAAATATTAATTAAAAACTAATCTGATCTGGTTATGGGAAAGCAGAGATGAACCATTCATCATTTTTGTTGCCGCCTAAATTATTTTATTTGAAATTCGACCAGCAGCCTGAGTGGTTCTATCACAATTAATAGATAACTATATCATTAATAAAGTACAGTGGAACCTGTATATAACGGCCACCCAAGGGACTGGACAAAATTGTCCAGTATACGCAAGTGACCGTTATATACAGGACACTGTCTTAATCCCCGAAAGGTATCAACGTAGTGCAATAAATATCAAGTTTTCAGAAATCCATTACTTGAAGTAATTATATGAAACTTGTTTATCGTTCGTAACAGGTCCTGTAATAAACATATAAAAATGTGAAAAAGGTGATGGCCGTTATACACAGTTTTAGGGTCAGTAAGGGACTACAAACGGGTGGCCGCGGGTCGCGTTGAGCAGGTGACCGCTATATACAGGTTCAATATTATGGAATTTCGGACGGGAATGTTCATTGGTTACCGCTATAGACAGGTGACCGTTATAGTAGGTTCGACTGTATATACAGACACAGAAATGCTCTAATTTAGGTCCACTTTATGTCAAACAAGGCCGTAGACACCAAGTGTGAAGTGCTCCGTTTGGAACTAAAAAGGGGTGAGGTTGGCATTGGAACGACTGGAATGGGGCTATGGCGTAGCAAAACTCAAACTCGATCGGATCTATCGGTGTAGAAAAGATCAATGATCCAAAGTTCAAAGTAGGTTATTAAAATTAATAGCCAGTTTTAAGCTGTAATATTTCAGTACACTACCCCATTGCTCGGAGAATTGATATATTTGTATCATATTAGCATGAATTGGGTGGCAGTGAAAAGAGAGGACAATAACTTCTCAATTCATTCTCAGCGTTTGCTGCCTCTTTTGGACTTGTGCATCTTATCCTTCTCAAATATGGTCAGGAATTCCTACAAGCTTAAACCAGACTATGCCACTCCTCACAGCCGTTACGGAATTTCAGACATAGTCTCCTATTTCAGATCATTCTTCCAGCTCTCTATTTCTACAGAGTCTGTTCTGCCTTATTGGATTTCAGATCTTCTCTACAATCACGCTTTTCAAGATGAGGATTGTCCGATGGATTTCATTCAACAATTCTTCTCTGATAAAATATGTTCTCTTTCAAAAGTAACGCTTGGTAGTTGGAGTGTAGATTATACATTTTCTAGGATAATTCACCTCAAATCGTGCACTTTGTCAACGATCGATTTCTCCAGGAATCTTAACGTTTCTGACAATATCCTTGAAGAGCTAGTCGGATCTAAAGTTTGTCAATCCCTAAAAACCTTGAAACTTCAAGGCTGTACGAAATTCCATCGCGTCTCAACTCTCTTTTGTATCACGAACCTAGTCGAGTTAGATTTGAGTGAGAATAATTCTCTCATTTGGGGAGACACAAGTTGTCTAGGAACGCTAGCCTTAATCCTGTCTTCTTTAAAGGATTTGCAGATACTAGACCTTCACTTCACTAATTTCTTCGCTGATTGTTCGATCCAAAATGTGGATCTTTCATTCGATGCCTTAAAAGATGTTAAGCTACAAGAACTATACCTATACATGATCCCTATAGACGCAAAATCATATCCAGTTATTGGTGGTGCCAAAATATATCCTATAATTAATTTTATCTCAAAGCTCAGCTCCCTCACTCACCTTGATATATCCAGTTGGCCGTTACTCGATGAGATACTAGGTAAACTCTTAACAGCTCTCAGTAAGAATCTGACATTTTTCGGACTCTATAACACCACAATCACAGATAAGAAGGCGGGACTCATGCTACATTCTGAAGAGATTACAGGGTTATGCGAAGAGAAATATCTGATTTCCACTGTGGCCCGTTATTATAAAAGTAACAGCTTTTACTTGAAAAGGCTGTTCTCACACATATTTAACAACATAAGGAATAAATCTGTTGTTTACTCTGAAGATATTTCATTGAGATTGATCCCTTTAGTGTTGGACGCATTGGACCACTATATAGCTCTACTACCTCCCTCACAATATCCCCCTTCATCCTGGAACGAGCTAGGACTAATGCTTAGTTGTACTGCCTGTCTGTGTGAATTGGAATACTCTATTTGTGGAAAAATTAATCATTCAATGATTCGTCGTTTCATAGAGACTTCCATCACACTATTGCATAGGATTGGAGTGGATGAGATAAACTTACTGAACGTAGGTCAGCTCGTGGTTAATGCCTGTGAGATGCTCTTACTGTACTCGGGCATTCTTTTCAAACAGTTCAAACAGTCACATCAGACAATGTATTACGTGCTCTCCAAGTTCATTTTAGGTGTAGTAGAAAAAGTATGCGATTACCCCATTCACTCCAGCATGGGAGGATTTCTCCCTCTCATTCTGGACAGAACACTACGCATCTTTGACACGATATTATTTGGAATGGATATCGTGCAGAAGGCATACATTGGGATAGATCTAAGGGGAGTAGACATCCTAATGCGGCTCATCGATTGGAAAATAACACACAACTTGATAGATGAAGACCTATCCCATGCTGGTGATGCGCTCATGACAATCACATACCTATGTCTCCCAAATTGTCTGAGACTAAGCAAGCGAGACTATAGGGAACTATTGGTTCGTATTGTAAAGGAAAACTCCGAAAATAAAAAATTGATCCGTCCGATAATGGCCTGCATTGAGAACATTGCAGAGTTCTGTCTTCAAGATGAGTCAGCAGTTGTTTCCAGTCAGCTGCTAGCTCCAGTAGTCACCGTGTTACAGAAACACACCAAGTACAACCAAGATGCAATCTCGTGTGCCATTGCATTCACTGCTTACTTCGCGATGGGACATGAGAAGTGGGGCTGGGAGGAGAGTGGGGGAGAGGCACTATCTCTAGCCGTTGAGGTGATTCGTCAACTAGATTATCGCATTGCTAGAACTGTGCAGTACAATACACTGGATTTCTTAGTGGAATGCTTGGAAGCAAAAGACAAACGAATTCTGCTGTGTTCCTTATGGATTATCTGTAATTTGGTGTACAAAAAACCCGAGTACTACCTAGATCTTCTGAGTGAAAAAGCCATTAAGACGATACAGGGCATTTTGTCTTTACACTCTAAAGATTCCATTTATCATAAGCTGTCCCAAGAAATCATAAGGTTGCTTGAAATCACTCGAAAATGTGCAGAATTCAAATAAACTGGAGTGTTTACATATGTATATTTATTGCTTATTTGTAAAAACTTGGATCTTTTGTTAATCTCTAACGTTTAATATTTTTGTTTTCTTTCATAACGTTTCTAGTTGTTATAATATCAATCCTTTTGATATACTGTAGTTGTCCAATTAATCTACAAAAATTTAGAGACCAGTTAGAACAAATTGAAACAGAATTTATTTCAGTTGTAAATGGACGGAGAAAGCTCATTAAGTAACATACTGAAATTCCCTTAAATACCACTTTAAGTATCACATTCGGACACATTTGATGATGTTAAAATGCATATAAACTTCCACATTTTTAAATAATTCCAATTTGTATGGCGATATTCGTAAACAGCGTAAAATTTCTCTCCGTTTAAATAGTCAATTTCCCTGGCAACAGGGATGTAACAACATTTATTCGGCAAAAATAGTGTTTCTTCAGCGATCAGTTTAAGGATTTATAATTGAAGTATTTTTCCAATGCTATCATCTTATATATTAAAACGCAATGAATTTTCCATGGAATTGTGGTGCGGGGGACCAAATTTTCATGGAATTTTCCCGAATATCCCCGAATATATAATGAAATAATGGGCCCCCGGACCAATATTCCATGGAAAAATGGTACATTGCAGGACCAAAGTTTTCAGGGGAAGACCAATTTTCCATGAAAAAAAATGGTCTCTCGGACCAATTTTTCGAATAAAATTTTCGTGACAATACTGTGAAAATCGAAGGTCTATCCTGAACACTCAGCGAGTATTTAAGAGGAATTTTGATAGAATTTTGATAATGCTCCAAATCCCAGAACCATTAGGGAGATAGTGAATAGGTTCGATGAGTTGTTCAGTGGATGAGAGGAATTAAGAAGGATCAAAGTGGATACATTGGGGAAAGTGGCGGAGAATGTGTTGGTGAGGTTACAGAGAGTAATCGTTTTAAGAGATGGCTGGGTTGAACACATGATCAATAATTGAACAATATTATACGGATATAGCATGAAATATAAAATAAGCAACAATATATATTTTATTGTATTTTTTACCGAATTAAGATATCTTTAATCGTTTTTAAATGAGAGTAAATTAAAATTAGGTCACTTCCCGCGGACCTTGTTTGCAACAATACATCTTATCAGAATGCCTTCCATAGAAAATACTTGAATCGGAAATTCTGTTTCAAATAGCAAAATGTAGAACATTTCTTGAGATAGAGAGATACCATTGATTTCAGTATCTTGTTTACAGAATTCAGTCTTGAGATATTCTGTTTTTTTCAATCAAATCTAGAGTTAAAACTATGAGATTCATTCCATTGTATGTCCCGACATAAATATGAATATTATCTGTACAGATACCTCCGAGACTAAAATCATAAGATTTATACTTTTCTTTCTCAGATTCATTAAATTTCAGAACTGATGTGCTACACTGCACGTAAATTGATTGGTCGTGAAATAAAATGTTTTCTGGATTTTTCATGTCGTCATCGTCTTCTTTGATAGATCTGATCCATTCTCCTTCTCTCGAGAAAATTTCAACACTGTTATTCGATTGGTCAGCTATATAAATATTCTCATTCATAGGATTAGTCGCTATACCCCATGGACGATGGATTTGATTGTCTCCGCTTCTCAACTCGCATTTACTCCATTCCAATTGATACCGAGTATCTTCATTATAAACTAGAATCTGTTGCTCACAATGACACATTCTATTTATACAATCTTTCAATTCATCCACTCTCCACGTTAACTTCACGTTAGGAATATCAACATATATCTGCTCCTTTACGGAGTTGAGTTTTTCTGTATTGAAGGGTATACCACTCCCTGGAATTAATTCCTTGAATAATTTTTCGACTTCACTTACTTTCGCTTCGAGCACTTGGATTTTTGCCGCAATTTCAGTTTCTTTCATCTTAATTCTTGCATTCACTTCTCCCCAAATAGTGCTCAATTCTCGGCTTATTTCTTCTCCCTTCTTTTCGATACGATTTCTCATTTCTTTGCTGACTCTTCTTACTTCCAATTTCTTCCTTTCAATCACTTCTCTGAACGAGTTCACTTTATTCTGGAGTTTGTTACTCAATCCGAATAAACTAACACAACCATATGTATGAACCCAGCGAAATTACCTGATTTGAACCTGCTTGATATTTTTTCTCTCTGGTTACTGTAGGAGCAATGTTTACAAAAACAATCCTCAAACCTTTTAATATGTAATTGAAAACAGAGATTGAGAGCTTTATCTCGACATTAACACGACCTACTTGCAGAAGAGTGAACATTGAAGAAAAGAACGTGGTCAGAACTGTCATGGAAATTGTATCTCAAACAAACGAGCTAAATAGATTAAGAAATAAAGCATAAGAAATATCTTAAATCGTTATTCTAATCGGGAAGATAAACTTAGGATAAGGATTGGTAAGGCCCTCTCAATCAATCTGTATAATGATTAACTCTACTTGGACTTGGGGTCAAAGGTATAAATAGAAAATTCCCACTTTCATTTTCACTCTCAGTTCACTTTCAATTAACTTTCACTTTCACTTCAACATTCCAAGTCCAATCAGGGTTAATAATATGAGATAATAGCTCTCTAAAATTATAGAAATTATTGGTAGGACCTAGGACCTACCAACTCTACCAGAGCAAACGCCTATGCTAATACAATTCAAAACTGTACACTGAAACCTCTCAACAATGCATAACTGATACAGACAAGAATGTGTTTAGGAACTGAGAATAAATTCAATAAGTAATCAATATTTCAAAAGTTTTGATCGAATAGATCGAGCTCAAGATTTTGTGGGTGAAAAAATATCAAAACAAAAATAATTGAACTATCGATAAAATATGGATAAGATAACTGCATTATAATAGTCCAAACGAATTCATACATAAAACAGCAAAAATGGGAAAGATACTCATTACAAAACACAATATAACGAAAATAGAATAAAGCAAAATTGATAATTCAAACTATCACAACCGAGAGAATCCTTTTAATAAGTTTGAATTTCCCTGCTGTACAGTGACAATATCTCCTAATTCACTCAAAGATATTCCAACTAATGTAGCGAACTGTCCTTCATCAGATCCTTGCTCACCGAATTGGGTGAGGAGCTCCCCTTCATTGGAAAATATCTTCACTTTAGAGTCTCGAAAGTCGGCTACAAAGATATTGTGTTGCTGATCTAGACAGAAACAATAAGCACTGTTAATTTTATCTTTCTTAACAACACATCTTGTCATGTTGCCTTCTCTAGAAAATACCTGTATTGGGAATTCAGTATTGGATAGCAAAATGTAAAACAATTCTTGAGATAGAGATATATCACTGATTTGTGTATCTTGATTACAGAATTCAGTCTTGAGAGATATTCTGTTTTCTTCAATCAAATCTAGAGTTAACACTATTAGATTCATTCCCTTCCATTGACCGACATAAATATGAATATTATCTGTACAGATAGATCTGATAACAAAGTCATAAGATTTAGACTTTTCTTTCTTTTCAGTGGATTCATTCAACTTCAGAATTGATTTACTACATTGTACGTAAATTGATTGGTTGTGAAATAGAATATTTTGTGGATTTTTCATTTCGTCAACTTTCACAGATCTGATCCATTCTCCTTCTCTAGAGAAAATCTGAACTCTGTGATTCTCAATATCAGCTACATAAATATTCTCATTCATGGGATTAGTCGCTATACCCCATGGATTATAGAGTTGATTGTCTCCTTTCCCTTGCTCGCATTTGCTCCATTTCAATTGATACTGAGTATCTTCATTATAAACTAGAATCTGTTGATCACAACGACACATTCTATTTATACAATCTTTCAATTCATTCACTTTCCACGTTAACTTCACATTAGGAATATCAATATCCATCTCTCTATTAGCTGCTTCGATTGATTGAAATATCTCAATCTTTGCCTCTGACTTCTGATTTAATTTTTTCAGTAATGTTTCAAGTTCTTTAGCCTTAGTTATGATCTCTTCAATTTCTTTCTGAGTTTCAGTTTTCTTTTTATCCATTCTAGTACTCACTTTTTCCCAAATGGCATCCAATTCCTGGATTATTGATTCTTCTTTCTTTTCGATAAGACTTCTCATTTCTTTGCTGACTCTTCTTACTTCCAACTTCTTCCTTTCAATCACTTCTTTAAACGAGTTCACTTTATTCTGGAGTTTGTTACTCACACCGAATAAACTGACAGGACCAGATCCTGGATCTGCTGTTGCCATTATTTGTTCGTTATTATTCAAATTGTGAACTGATCAAATAGATTAAGTTTGCTATACATAAAATTATGCCATTCAATTCAATTCAATGCAATAATACTAATCTCAGTGAAATATTATACTCTAACTTGCAAGTAGGACTACAGTTTCTGAGATATTTCTTACATTACAGTACTGTGTATTTGATCTAATTTTTAGACAATATTTCAGTACAATTCATGTTCAGTTTAGTCGGATAAGATATGGTTATAGTGAAGTCCAAGATTCTATCTGCAAACATATCAATAGAATTCTTAAAACTATTCTTAACTCAATTCTGAGTTGATTTCTAAATTAATTTTTGAATCAATAAGAAATTTCCAATTTTTTTCGGAATTCTTAGTTCGATTAAAATTGTTGATTCAAAAGAATAATTCTAGAATTTAGCTAAAAATCATTTTCATACTTGCCAACTGTCCCGTTTTTGGCGGGACGTCCCGCTTTTTTCACTCTTCTATTGAGCTAATTTTTACGAGTGTCCCGCTTTTACATGAAATTTCCCCATTATGTCCCGCTTTTTTAATTATATGTATAGTACATTTCTATTGCGTCCCGCCATGTCCCGCCAAATTCAACGCTGAGTCCCGCTTTTATCATGGCTCAGGTTGGCATGTATGCATTTTCTATTTTTGTTATTTCCACCTATTTCATTCTACTTGGAGCAACATGATGACATTATGTACTAGAATTAGAAGACAAATGTGTTGACTAATATGACTCCTATAGTACTGCTTAGTAGACACATGTTGAAAGGAAATGCACTTCTTAACCCGTGCAGGTCCAGGAATGTTGAACTCCGGAGGAGTGACTGCTCACATTAAAGGAAATCTGGAAAAGCCGAATTTTAAGAGGGCCTAAGAAAATTCCTAATCATAGTATGTACTCATAAATAATACATTATACACCTCCGAAATGCGGCTCTAGCACCTACTTCCAATAGTTTCATATCTAGGGCATGCCTATTTTACGGGACGGGACGGGTTAAGATGCCTAATTTACGGGACGGTCCGAGTCAAGATGCCTAATTTACGGGACGGGATGCCGCGCCGTCTCGTAAATTAGGCATGCCTCAGGAGGTTACCTATCGTTCCAAATCCATCAACCTCCTATTCTTTCTTGCTGAACTCGCTTCCTCTGGTCTCTGTGGTAACCCACCTGATCATCTTGAGGAACTAATAGCATCATATAGCAGTACTCTATCTTCCATCTATGATCAGCACGCTCCTCCGCGAACCAAAACCATAGTTACCCGTCCCCGTGTCCCTTGGTTCACAGGCACCATCAAGCAGGCCAAGCGAGAGAGAAGGAAGGCTGAACAGAAATGGCGGCAGTCTAATGACCCTGACTATTTGGCTTAATTCAAGCATCAAAGGAATCTTGTGACTGACCTGATGAACAGGGAACGTCGCAATTTCTATTCTGATTGGATCAGTCTGTCCTGTCATGACCAGCGCTCACTCTTCCGTAAGGCTAACTCACTACTCAGCTTACGCCAGCAACAGGTCCTACCACCTCATGCTGATAAGGCTGCTCTTTCTCAGGAACTTGCCAATCTTGGTTCTTAAGGTAAACAAGATCCGTTCCATCATCGATTCAAATACATCATCGTCTTCCATTACCCCCTCAGATAATTCAAACATCCAATTTCAATATCCTTTCCACCAATTCAAAGAATTATCTGAGGAAGAAATTGTTTCCCTTGTTTCCTCTGCTCCTAATAAATCTTGCATCCTCGATCCTATCCCAACATCCTTGGTCAAATCATCTCTACCCAACCTAGCGCCCATCCTTACGAAAATCGTAAATGGTTCCCTCTTCACTGGTCATTTTCCTTCTCCCTGGAAGCGCGCCATCATTTTGAAAAAAATGTAAACTGCATCACAATATTGCAAATTGACTTAGATAAAGTTACGAAAATCTTTTGATGTTGAAAAGTAATAGCAATTTATTAGAGGTAAGATAATGTTAAGTTATTTAGAATGGACAGGCTGTCGCAATGGAAGGGGACATCCGGGGCATTTGCCAGAGGAGGGTTGCGGATTTGTCTATTCGGTACCGCTCCTGTTCTGGTTTGCTAAATTCCTGGAACCGTCTCTGAATACAGCAACAACTAATCCTCAAAATAATATTCTGGAGATGAGAAAACTAAAGCTAAGTATATGTTGCCGTTAAAATGTCAAATCAGTTATTATGTAAATACCTGGAAAATTTCAGGTATTATGTATAACAAGATACCCTCACTACCCAAGTTTAAAAGTTTCAAATGTACTATAAAAATAAATTTAACAGAATTTGCTAGTACGTCACAAATATAGGATTAGAGGCAATACGTACGTATTATTATATGAATTAATGGAATCAAGCAAATAGTCGAATAGATAAAATATACGTAGCAATAGGTAGACATATTAGAAAACAAAAATAAAAACAAAGAGAAAGAAAAGAAATAGAAATTATGAAAATTTTTAAAAAAAGTTAAGCAATAACTGAGGGAATGTTAGAAGAAAAAGCAAGAATTTATTGAAGAGAAAGAAGAAATCAGAAAATAAGGAGAGTGTGGTCGTAGCCAACAACTAAAATACTGCCTTTCGAATCCAGTGTGACTCCACATGGTCTAGATTCACTATCAGTAATTGTGCGCACTAATTCCCTTTGATGATTGAAGATAACAATAGCATTTTGAAGCAAATCCGCTATAATAAAGTGACCAGATCCATCTATACAGAATGTCAAAGGATGTTTCAAGTGTTTGGAAATAGAACTGATAGCAGTGTTGTGTGTTTGAGTGAAGTCATAAGTGAAAGAGTATAGGAAAGGTTTACAGTAGCAAAGCACATAAATAAAAATTAAGGTTAGTTTGATGTCAAAAGGTGTTGTCAGTATTCCTTGTCCGAACTGAGATTTTAACGGTAAATCCTTGTAAAACACTTGTATTCTATCATTATTTTTATCACACACATAGATGTCTCCATTTATTTCATTGATTGTGATCCCAGTTGGACAATGCAAATGGCATTCTCCAATATCTCCTAACTGTGTGATGAGAGTTCCGTTTAAGTCATGAACTGACACGCAATTAGAGTAAAACTGACTAACAAACACTCTATTTTCTGAAATAGCAATAGAAAGAGGACTATTCATCTTATCTTCAAACTTGCACAAATACTCTCCATTGCAATCAAACACTTGAACTCTGTTGTTGTCCATTTCTGACACAAAAATGTTTCCAGTTTGATACTCTACTACTACTCCATAAGGGTAGTTGAACATTCCTTCTTCACTGCTCTGTTTCCCTCCAACCCTCACTACAGCGGTTATTCCACTCTTGTGAGCTAGTACAGGCAGAATAGACACTCCAACAGTAGACTCAGTAACCACGATTCTGCCAGCTAGACCAAACACACTCTCATCAAACTCTACACCAATATCTGGAGTTGCCATTATTGAACTAATCAAGCTAAGAGGATAGAACTAATGGAGATATTTACACTTTCTTGAATATCTGAAAAAAATGCATTATTTATTAACTTATTTTATAACCAGTCGAAATATAATCTACAAGCGCCCGCTTCGTTTGCATGTGCTGCGTGGCTTACGGACACATAGTGCCCGCAGAGTCGCCCTGCGGGCGCCTGGAGTTACTCAATCTATACTATTTGGGATTTTTCCTTTATATAAATATTGTAAACAAAAGCTAACGAATAATTTCTCACAAGCGCGCTTCGCTTGCTTGCGTTAAGCAGATTGCGGACACTGCGTGTCCGCAGAGTTACCCAGTGGTTTTTGGGGATGGGGTAGAAAAACAATACGTCGCTTTCTTGTTCTCTACTAAGTATGCTGATTGCCATTTGTCTGCATTACATTAATGGATTCAGATCTTAGCAGAAAATGTTGGTTTGTTATAAATAGAATTTACTTCGTATTACGCAAGTAAACTCATCCTGAATGTAAGGTCAATTTGAATCCACAAAGTTCACATCACTAAAGATTATTATACTTGATTAACCAACCATTTTCAGTCAATGTCGTTAACGAGTGTGTTTTACGTAGTGGCAGTGGCTATACCACACATCCCAATTGACCAGTTAAATACGCTAATGCTGGTCAGACCAGCATTTCAAATCAAAACCATCATTATAAGAGTGACTACAAAAATAGTTTTATTCAATCGCAGCTTAGTTTATTTATTGAATGTCGTAAATACAGTACACCCTCGCTTTTCATATCTCTACGATTTGCCACTTCTTCAAAAAATTCAGACAAACACAAAAATATAAGATATTATATAGTATTCATTATGTAGAATTTTCAAATAATCACATTTCGAGATCTTCGAGTTACTTAATAGAGCTTTACTAACAAATTGACGGACATATTCTGCTTTTTTGTTCAATTTGACCGAGGAATGGAGTGAAGTAAATTCTATCTACGAGTATGAAGAACCTAATACTATTTTATAACAGCTCTGATTTCATGAACATAACCGCAAGCCGCGAAGCGCAAGCAAGCAAAGTTTGATTGTTTTATTTAAATATAAATTTTTAGCTAACTCATTCAATTAGCTGTATAGGAAGCACAATAAAAGCAAAAACTATTTCTTTTCAAGTCATGCGTATATTATTTTAACAAACGTACATTCCTAAACTACGTTTTTTTCGATTGGGTACCACGATGGAGACCTTAACATGTATAACTCTCCTTATTGTTCCTGCTGAAATTTGCAAAAGATATAAAGAGTTCAGTATATTAAATTTTATAATACTTATTCGACAGTCGAATAAGTATTTGGAGTATGTGCTCGAGGGTAATTGAATAGCAAATTATTGCATGCCAATCTAAACAAGTAGTAATCTACCATAAAATGGTCCAACATATTCTGATACCAAATGATTCATATTCTTAGTTTACATGAATTGAAAGCTACAAGCCTAACTAATGAGTCATATGGACATTGTTTTCTGCCTAGAATATCATCATCTCCTAAACTTAAAGTTAATCATATTTGATATGAGAGTGGTTGTCACACAATTGTCAATCGTTTAAAGCTACAATCTCAAATGACAAAGTCAACATGATTTGATTATAACAAGCGAGCTTTGTTTGCTAAACACTATGCAAGTAGTCTGTGTACAATTTGTGGTAGTTTAGTCCACTATTAGGAATTTCTTTTTTCGTAATGAATTTAAGTAAATCTAATATTTCCTTTCAAAAATGATCAAAGAAGCTGCTGAAAAATATTTTATCGAGGAATTGAGTAGGGGGTTGGGGTATTTTCAGTCAATTAATTGGAAGTGAGTGTCCGTGTCTGATGCGGTTGCATCTTATATCATGAGTTTTAATAAATTCCATTCAATTCCACTTGATGAAGTTGAGACACAGGTGATGAGAAGGATGGGAAACATTTGATGAAAAGTGGAAATTTGGAGTGATATTAAGTACTGTGCACAAAATAGTCAAAGCTGCAATGAAAGCTAGGTCAAAACGAAAACACTCTATTTCATGTAAAATAATATGATGTGTTCAATCTGTTAATTAATATTGTCCTAATAATCAAGACTTGCAATGTATTACAGACTTATAGTTGATTTTAGAATGGGCGTTTTCAAACTCTTCGCTTTTAGTATACATGCGGGACCCCAATCGCGCGGGGTCTCGGGCCATGGCCCAGTCGCCCCCCTAAATACGGCCCAGAACCTACCATCAAATGGTCCAACATATCCTGATATCAAATTATTCATATTCTTAGTTTACATGAATTGAAAGTATTACATATGAGTCATATGGACATTGCTTTCTGCCTAGAATATCATCATCTCCTAAACTTAAAGTTTAGGAGATGATGAAACATATTTGACACGAGAGTGGTTGTCACACAATTGTCAACTGTTCAAAGCAAGAATATCAAAGACAAAGTCAACATGATTCACATATATTTCGAACTTACTTTTCAAAATAAGATTGACTAGATTTACTTTGCAAACTTCTACCAAAAATGTGCTTCATCAGTCAAATTGAATCATATAAATAGAACCACCACAGCAAAGACTTTACTAAAAAGGTAATAATATTTGAAATAAACTTAAAATACAGAAGAAATTTACACAAGAACAAGGGTTAGTGAATAAGCTTGTTTTTCCATTCTAGATATACTAGTAGCTGATAGCGAACAAACACCGAATGAATTTTCAATTCAGTATATACAATTTTTTATAGTATTCATTCTGATAGCTGCAAGCTTGTAAATTTAAAGTATACTATTTAATATTTAAATTAACTAAGTCTATTTTTAGATTATCCAGTTGTATCATGGCAATAAAAGAACCAGACAGTTCAGATTCGTTTCAACAAGGTAGGATTATAATGAACCAAAGATGATAAACTTTTTGGGCATGCTTAATTTACGAGACGGGACGACATCCCGTCCCGTAAATTAGGCATCTTAATTTCACTTGCTAAGAGTACTTTAGGATACTTCAATGTTGATAAAAGTTGACTAACTTACAAAAATAGTTCTCAAAACTTTTCAGCTCACCCTTGTATACATATATGTATCCCTTGAAAGCATTTGGGATTTTTTCTATTTATAGTAGTAACCCCAAACCTATATGGCTTCCCCATTGATAGATTAAATCGGAAATGACGCAACAAATTAAACTTTGTGGTTTCAAATTTACTTCACTTACATTCAGAATTATTTAGCTTAATATTAAGCAAATTCCTCTTATCATAAAATTAATTTTCTCATCCAGTTCTGAGCATCATGATTAAATGTAGATGAACGAAATTTTTTAGTAAGGAATTATGAAAGCAAACGACCGTTACTTAAATATTCACACGCACCGCAGGGCTACTCTGCGGACACAGTGTCCACAAGCCGCGTAGTGCAAGCGAAGCGCGCTTGTCAATAATTATGATTTTCGGCTAGAGAGAGATTCCAAATTGTATAGGCTCATTGAGTTAGGTATAATCCCTATTAATCAATAAAATCTAAACCAACTGTAATGTTAAATCCTGGATTCTGATTAGCAACACATGCTCACACCTTTGTTAAAATAATAAAAATTTGTATCCAGGTTAAAATATCCAGTATATAAAGAATATATGATCAAAGTTTGATGCAATTTCGTCGAATAGAATTCTAGGAGCGAGCAGACGGACGTCGCAAGCCGATCATGACATAAGGCATCTCCTATACTAGGAGCTGCACTCAAAATTCCTAAACATTTCTAACTGAGTATTGTATCCTAATACGAATACAATCAATTCAATTAATCAGTTCTCATTGACTTTAGAGGAATTTGAAATTGATTTTGATGACTTCAGAAAAGATATCCCTGAACTTAAAGGATTGACAGATCAGGAAATATCGAGCAGATTTACTAATGAGGGATTCAATCTCCCCCACAAAGGATTCGTAATTAAGTTGCCTAGAATAACTCTCAAAGACAAAATAGCAGAATTTCATTCGAGAGCAGTTAACGCAGCTGAATGTTTTGGAAAATTGTTCGAGGCTGAGGTTGTTAAATATGGCGCCGTGTCTAGCTCAGTTGTAGCAAGTAAAATAGATCTAGAACCTGAAGTTGGAAATTTTGTAGCAATGGCTGAATATCGGGAAAAAGAAAAAATTCTCAGAGAAAGAAAAAAGAATGAGATTGGACATTTTAAGAACTGGGCTCACACGTTGAATTTCGATGTCCGTTATAAATACCCAACCAATGAAGACGAACTCAGACGAATCCTGGAAAAATCAGCGAAAGATGTGAATGAGAAATTAGGTATTGTAGGGTCGGGCCACTCATGGGAGAACATCTTCACATCACCAAACGAAATATTAATAAGCATGAATTACTTCTACCCATTTGAGCCAGGTCATAAGGTACAGATACAGCCTGAGCATCGGCTAAAGGTAGCAGCAGGCTGTAGTATCATGAAAAAGCATTTAGAGTTGGGATGGGAGAAAGATGACTATGTGCTACCTAGCAGTGTTATCTACACGGATGTGCATTATGTTGGTGTTGTCTCAGGAGGATGCCACGTGAGTTAATAGAAATCCTAAGTATACTAAATTTATAGGGCGGAAGCAAATTTTTGTTTGTTGGAATTTTTCCGGTTATAAAAAATAGTAGTAAAACATCAAAAATTTTTATTTTTCTAGGGTTGTCACTTCAAAGAAGGATCAATTCCTGACAGAGTTGAAAATATAGTCTTATACACAGCAGAAGGGGAGAGAGTACAAATTCCTAAAGAAGAAATTCCTGTTGCAGCTATCGGTTTAGGCACACTGGGAGTAATTTCAGAGATAGAGTTACAGACGGTGCCAGAACGAGAAGTTGTTTTTGAAAATTATATGTGGACAATGCAAGAAATGATGGAAGCACTCAAAAGCAACTACAAAAAATGGATTTCTTATGAAGTTTATTGGGTACCTTTCGGGGGTATAACATTTTGTCAAGCTCTTTGGTGTGCAGCAACCGGAAATTTATCAGAAGACTATAGTGCAAACGATCAATATTTCTGTCAAATAGTTCGAGAACATGAAGAAAAAGATGGTCATGCTGATTCAGGTCCCATTACAGTAGTTCTACGAGACATCTGGAAAGCTGTTTTACCAGAAATCGAAAAATCACAGGTTAAGTTGTCTCCAGATTTCAGGAATTGTACTCCACTTCTGCAATACAAAATTCAAAAGATCCTTAATATGATGGTAGCAACACTACAATCTTTTGCGCCTATTGTTACAAGTGTATACGATTCTATTCATTATTTACCTCTCGTCGAATATCTGCCTCTACAAGCTCACGATATTGAGTTGTGTTTTCGTTGTGGGAAGGGTGGAGGAGATTTTGAAAATATACAAAAGTCGTTTGAAAGTCTAGAGAAGGAAATCAGGTATAGAGCTGTCAGTAGGAAAGAATTTCCAGTGAATTTAATTGTGGAGGGCAGAATCTGTGCCAGCAGTAAATGCCCTCTATCGCCGTCATATGCAACAGAAGCAGATACACAGTTTTTCTACTTTGAATGCCTATCATTTGCAAATACATTCGGTTGGGAAGAATTCTCTGATTCCTTTTTCAAAAGGATGATGGAGATAGATGGAACTGTCAAACCTCACTTAGCGAAGGAATGGAAATTTATTAAAGACGTTATTCCCCACTTGAAGAAAGTTGCAGGAGAAGGAATCAAGAAGCTGAGGAAACTGCAAAAGTTCTACGATCCTCACGGAAAGTTCATGTCGCCTGCTTTGGAGCCGCTCTTTAAAGACTAGTAGGGTCTAGTGAGCTATTTCAAAACCTGTAGGGTTGTGTTTGTGTGTTAGTTCTGATTAGCAGAAATACTGTCCCATGTCTTGACAAAAGTAACAATAGTATTTCCCCAGTCGAGACATTTGCTTGTACTATTACCTTTGTAAATAAAAAAGGTTAATTCTGATTTCTGCACTTTTAGATTGGGTTGTATAATGTCAGCTGGGGAGAATTCGCGAGAAAAGAGTACGAGTTAGTTTTCGGAATTTTGGTTGTAAAAACTTAAAACATGGGTCAATGTTACATATAAATTCTTGAGATGTAAGACCCATTTTGTCATTTCCGTATTTCATATATTAATTGGGTTGTTTCGCGCCTTGGAATAAGTTAAGGGGCGCGAAACTTTCCTATTAATATATGATCACGAAAAGGCATCGTACATATTATCAGCAAAAAAATGTGGATCTTAAGATCAATAATAGTGAGCTGTAACATCAATAATCAAACTTAATAAACCATTTTCGAACTTTAGATGGTTATTTTGACTCGAAAGTAGAAAAACTCAGCATTTTAAAATGTTTCTCCAAATTTTAGTGATTTCTGCTTTTGGCAAAGAGTATCTTATATTTCATAGATTTTACCTTTAGGGGAGCCAGGAAGGTATAACATATTTTCAGGGGAGCTCTAGGACCCCTTAAGGTTGAGAGAGCGGGTAGCTCAGGGCTAGATAGACTTCTAAACCTCAGAGGGGGATAAGTGCTAAAATATTTTCAAGGGGCTGGCTAGATGTTACCCTGCCTACAATATGATATTGTTTTGTTTGGACCAAATCCTAATCCAGATTCAGGTCGGTTCTTGACAAGTCGATTTGTTTTCAACAACCAAATTCCGAAAACTAGATAATAGCCCGATTGAAAAACAGGCAGAAAATAGATGGCTAGGAATTTTAGCTGATAAAATAAGTAAAATTGTCATCAATCAGATTATTTGTTCCAAAGGACAAGCGCGCTTTGCTCGATTGCACTGCTGGCGAACTCGTATATACCACATTGAATGTCCTTCAAGCACTTTACGGATACCTTTCCGGATTCCGGAATACCAGTGACTAAATACAGAATTAGGAGATACGGTTCAGGGAAATATGAATAGAATTGTCTCTTACAAGGAACTCCAGCCTGAATTTTAGATTAGAACTAAGGAGCTACCTAGGCTGAGATTAAGAAAAATATGTGGACACCAGTGCTTACGTACAATAACAACAACAATTGACCTAGTAACTGTCTGATCGTCACTTTGACGTGTTGATCAAACTGTTTGAGTTGGAGATCATGTCTCATCCAGATATTATGATAGGAGTGATTGAATTGTGTGCCTACGAGATTATACGAGTTGAGTAACTTTTACCTTTCAAAATAGATATTTCAAACAATATTTTAATGCGGAAAATAAACTTTGAAGAACAGTTTTGGTAAAAACCACAATTTTTCCGATGAAAATTAATTATAGTACAAAAGAGTAAATCCAGCACAATTGTACTTCCATAAGTAGATTGACGACAAATAATAACTGAAAAAGTTATAATTTGAGAAAATTTCCTCTAGAATAAAATCCATGTTTTAAGGTAGATTCGGGGTAACTCGTCCGGCAGATTAGTGAACTAGTGTAGACTGCTATATATTGTTTTGTCTTAAAGAGTCAATAAATTACAATTCTCAAATTAACAAATGTTAGATACAAATCATATCAATAAGTATATACTACAGAGGTAGAGTACTAAAATCCAACGTTTGATAAATTCAACAAGAAAATATTTGTAGACCATAATTAATGTTTCCAGATACGATTACTAGCTTGAGATCTTTCGTCAAAGTTATTCCTTTAGGAGATTGAAACATTCCTTTCTCATCACCTTGTTGTCCTATCCTGTGCAGGAGTGTTCCTTCGGGAGAAAAGACTTTAATGCAGTTATCTCCCCAATCACTAATTATTATATTGTTGTCTGCATCTAGACAGAAGTAATCTGCCAGAACAATACACTGGTTTAGGTCTTGTGTTATCAAAGAACGTATCTTCTCTCCGTTGTGAGAGAAGACTTGGATACAGTGATTGTCTGCAGTGCTAAGCACATAAACTTCATCTTCTGTCAGCTTGATGTCATTAGAGGCGTTCAATGATTGGTGAGATATTTTGCGTAGGAAATGGAGAGAACTATCCAGGATTTGTATCCGATTGTTCTTCCAATCAGCGACGTACACATCTCCACTCGTGCAAGCGCATATTTCTCTTGGATATTTGAACATTCCATCTTCAGATCCCAGACCTCCAACACTCCTGACTAGATGGATGTTAGTTCCTTGTTCGAATTGGAACACTCTATGAGTAGTAAGATCTGACACATATACATAGTTTCCATGTATAGCTATGCCAAGTGGGGAATTCAAGTATTTTTGTCCGAAGCTAGCTATGAACTCTCCTGACTCAGAGAAGATGGATACTCTTCCACTGTTTATGACATACCCTGTTCCTTGTGTTAAGTAAATATTGCCTGTGTTCTGGTCAATTGCGATACCATGAGGATATGAGATCTCTCCATCTCCCATCCCTTCTTTCCCCGCAGCTACCGTTACTCTCATATCCTGGTAGTGGGGTGCTGGTACTTCTTGCTCGATAGTTTCTCCCAGACCTAGGATCAGTTGTTCCACGTATCCAGAGTCTCCCTGAAACTTGAGACGTGTCTCTGGTTGATGGAGTCGCACCTCTGCTAGTTTCTCTTCCAACTCTTTCAAGATTATTTCTTGAGTTTCTTGAAGGAAATTCTCTTTCAGGTTTCGTTCTGTTTCCGCTTTCAACGCTATTAGCTGTTGCTCGCTCTGTTCTTTTCTCTTCAATTTCTCCTCTTTTCTTCTTTCTTCTCATTCGCTTCAGCGATGAGTGTTCTCCTTCTGTAATCAACACAGGCAACTATTCTATCGAAGAATTGATTTATTTCGTCTTCGATGGTGTTCATAGGCTGTGCTGGTTCTGGGAATTGTGTAGCCATATTTTCAGGTTGTGAGTTGATTTGAATGTACTTTATTTAGAATATAGGTTAATTCATGACTATGTATATATATATAGCAGTAATCCTATCGTACTATATGAAGTATCATATTTCTCACATGATATGATTAATAAACACTCGGTTGCTATAATTTACAGATTAAAAGAAAAGTAATTATTATTAGTGGTAAGGCAAAGGTTAAATGAACAAAATACAACATGACGATATCAATCATGAGCTTAGTATTGCAAAATGAAGTCACATTTGTACACTTGACAATTTAGCAGTTTTTTGTTCAAGGAAGTCTCAAGTTGGATCTTGTGATAAAGTCAAGTTGAGTCATACTCTGCTGATACAAAATTGTAATAATTTTGTCTAAATTGGTAGAAAGGTAGGATTACATTTAGGAAGTATAATCTATTTTGTCAGTAATCGAATTTGATATTCAGCATTATTAAACTATAGAACTTTGGTAAATAAAGTAGACATAAACAAGTTGTCTACAGTGTGTGAGTGCTAATCCTGGTAGGCGTGCTAGCAAACTCTGGAGAAGAAGCAAAGGTATCCAGAGCATCCATTGCTCAAGGAGGCCTCTTGAGAACAAGCACCTCTGTTCTCACGAGTTAGAACTGAACACAGATCTTTAATCGTCTTCATGAGATTTTGATAATTCAACTCGATATTCTCTCATTCATACTTGTATTTCTCATTTCATTAACAGGAATTATCTTTCTATGTTATGAAGTGGAGAGATTAGTAAATCCTTGACACATAACTCACATCTTCAGTACCGTTCATGAAATGCTTCTTTGCTCTATTACATTGAACGAAAATTGACTGGTTGTAAAATAGAATACTTTTGGGATTTTTCATCTCATAATCTTTCAAAGATCTAATCCATTTTCCGTTTCTAGAGAAAATCTGAACTCTATCATTCCCATTGTCAGCTACATAAATATTATCATTCTTAGGATTAGTCGCTATACTCCAAGGACAATAGAGTTGATTGCCTCCTCTCCCTTCTTTGCACATAACCCATTTCAGCTGATACCAAGTATCTTCATTATAAACTAGAATCTGTTGATCACAACGACACATTCTATTTATACAATCTTTTAGTTCATCCACTCTCCACGTTAATTTCACATTGGGAATACTTTTATCAATTTCTCTCTTCGCACTTTCTATTGCTTCAGAAAATTGAGAGAATTGTGTCACATTTGGATTGAGCCTTCGAAGAATTTGATCAATCTCCTTTTTCTTACTTTCGAATTCTCGAATATCTTCCTGAGTTACTATCTTCTTCTCCATTCTAATATTTACTTCCTCCCAAATAGTATCCAATTCCCCGATTATTTCTTCTTCTTTCTTTTCGATAAGACTTCTCATTTCTTCACTGACTCTTCTCACTTCCAACTTCTTCCTCTCAATCGCTTCTCTAAACGAGGTCATTTGACTTTGAAGTTTGTCGCCCCCTCCGAATAAACTAACAGAATCAGATCCTGGATCTGCTGTTGCCATTATAGAGTAGCTATTATGATATTTCAATTAGAACAGTTCAGTTTTTAAAAGTATGTTTTACTCCGAATATCTTATTCATTTCATATTTTCATTTAAATACATTAGCAATAACATATCACTGAAACACTATACTCTTACATACATAGGACTACAATTTTTGATAAAATTGTTGTAATGCATTTACAATGAATTCAATTAAAATACTAATTTATTATCAATATTAATATAGCACAGTGGTACATATCAGATTTCAGAGTTGATGGAACCTATCCCCGGGTGTTCCAAAATAGAATGTTTTGATCTGCCCAGTCTACATTTCTTTACTAATCAAAAGGCCATTTTAGATATGTCAAATACATCTCTGTGTTCAAGACAAACACAAAATGGACCATCAATATGAGAACCTTCTACATGACACGGTACATGAAGTGTCACAGCTACAAGATTGTAATCGATGAATTCCGGACAAAATATAAAACTGAAAAAACACCCTATAAATCCTTGATTATTGTGTAAAAACATCTTCTAGAATTCTTAGAAGCCGCACAGTGTGGTAAACTTGCACAGATGTATGCCGTGTACTTTCGGAGAAAGGTAACAGCGGATTTTTCTAAAATGGTAAGACAATAACAAACAACAGTGAGGGTATATCGCTGTGCTATTAGAGCTGTTCTGGCAGGAGCTGCAGACCCAGTACCCAGAGCTGCACATGATAATGTGGTTTCAGCTTGTTGAGACAGGAGGCATAGTCAGGGTGTGGCACATGGGGCTTAGGCCGCAACCAGAAAGGCTGTGCCCATTAAAATTCCACAAATTAGCATTGTGTGCCAACCCTCTTAAAAAGCAAACTGGAATTGGAGGTTATTTTACCTCCATGATCCGACATTTTGCTGATTTTCCACAAATGTCGGATTATGCAGGTTATTCGATAATCCGACAATTTGCTAATCCGACATTTTTTTCGTCTCCCATCGAATGTCGGATTATGGAGGTTCCACTGTATAATTAATTTCAGAATTTATTGAATTCAGCCTTATTTAGTCCTTTATAACCTGAAAATAATACAGGCACAGCTTGTGTATTACAATGATTACACTTCTTTGTAATTTATTGTTCTAGAATCAGTTACAGTATATTTTCCAGTGTAAACTGCAATCAATGCTCTTTTGGGAAACGCAATTAATTGAGACAAAATTCGATACCGTATCCTAATTGATTTGTTGATTGTATATTTCCTTTATACAAAAGAACGATGCAAATACAATATAGACGCACTTCAAACTATCAAAAGTTGCAAAGCCATATAGCATAAAGTATATAGTACAAATATAATACAAAATCTTATAGTATAAATAGATAGTGAAATGCTTCTAAAAGAAATATGAATCGATGCTTATAAAATACCCACGAAAATCATGTATAAAATGAACAACTGACTTCAGAGATGATGTTATTGGGTCAACCAATACGAATCTTTTGTGAGGTATGCGAATGCTTCTGCTTTCTATTAAATCCCCTTGAATTTTTTTCACGTGATTATTTCAAAATACAAGCTTAAATACTACAATCCTTAATAAAAAGAGTCTATGGTTGGTTCAAATACTTTGGTCAAGCAGTGCATACTCGTAGATCCATCTAAAGAATCTACTAAGTAAACGAATGAATACATTAATTACAGTGCAGTGGTTAGATCAAATATGCGATTAATACTCGACCAGATCTATCTATGTAGGAAAGAAAGATTAGTTTTCCTAAAAATTCCAAATTCGTTATTTAAACTCGCGCTTGGCGAGGTGTTTTGTAGCGTCATTTCCTGTTTAAGCCATTATGGGCGGGGAAGCCATACTAATTTGGGGTCTAACTATAAATAGAAAAATCACTTAGCTAACCGCAGGATATATCATACACTGCCCTACCAAAAGTATTCGTATACCCCAATAATTCCCATACAAATTGTATAACTCGTATCTATTTTTGTCAATAGTAATAAATCAGTAACAGTTTGACTAAAATTGGCTTAAAATTCATATTTCTATACACTCGATTTACTCATTTTATAGTCTTTCAACTCAATTACTCAACTTAAAAGTTAAATATTTTTAACCAGTGACAGTACCACTATTGCCATCATATATAGTGGCATTAATTTATGGTATGTGGCACAATGAAGTAAATGTCCAAATATTTATGTTTGAAGGAGAGTAAGTGAGTTGAGAGCTAATAAGGTTCGTAATTTGAATGTGAAGAAAACGAATTTAAAATAAAAATTAGCGTATTTGTTACAGATTAAATATTGTTGACTTCATAAATATATCAATTTTACAACTATTTGATGGAAATTTTTGAGGTGTATGAATACTTTTAGTGGGGGAGTGTATATATTAAGTGAGTTTTAAGCTGAATCCACTATAATATCACAACACATTGCTCCATTGCTTGGTGAATTAATATATATTTTTATCATATTAGCATGAATTGGGTGGCAGTGAAAGGAGAGGGCAATAACTTCTCAATTCATTCTCAGCGTTTGCTGCCTCTTTTGGACTTGTGCATCTTATCCTTCTCAGATTTGGTCAGGAATTCCTACAAGCATAAACCCGACTCTGCCACTCCTCACAGCCATTGCAGAATTTCAGACATGGTTACCTATTTCAGATCATTCTCCAATCTCTCTATTTCTACAGAGTCCGTTTTGCCCTATTGGCTTTCAGATATTGTATACAATCACGCTTTTCAAGATGAAGATTGTCCGATGGATTTCATTCGACAATTCTTCTCAGATAAAAAATGTTCTCTTTCAAAAGTAACAGTTGGAGATTGGAGTGTAGATTACACATATTCAAGGATTACACACATCAAATCGTGCACTTTGTCAACGATCGATTTATCCAGGAATCTTACCATCTCTGACAATATCTTTGAAAACCTAGTCGGATCAGAAGTTTGTCAATCCCTAAAAACATAAAAAAACTTCAAGGCTGTACGAAATTCCAACGCGTCTCAACTCTTTTCTATTTCAAGAACCTAGTCGAGTTAGATTTGAGTGAGAACATTTCTCTTGATTGGGAGGGCACAAGTTGCCGAGGAAATCTAACTTCAATCCTATCTTCCTTAAAGAATCTCCTAATTCTAGACATGCACTTCACTAATTTCTTCACGTATTGTTGTTTTGAAAATGTGGATACTCCGATTTCCGATTTCCTGAAAGATGTTAAGCTGCAAGAGCTATCTCTATACATGAATCCTATAGACAAAGACTCCTATCCTGGTAAGAATATTTATCTTAACAAAATTTATTATATGCTTGACTTTCTCTCAAAACTCACATCACTAACTCATCTTGATTTATCCGGTTGGCCGTCACTCGAAGAGATTCCAAGTAAAGTCTTAACAGCCCTCAGTGAGAAACTGCTCTTTTTCGGGCTCTACGACACCCCAATCACAGATAAGCCAGGACTCATGCTACATTCTGAGGAGATTTCAGGCCTATGCGAAGAGAAATATCTTATTTCTACTGTGGCCCGCTATAATAAAAGTAACAGCGATTACTTGAAAAAGCTGTTCAGACACGTATTTTGCAACATAATGAATAAATCTGTTGTTTACTCTGAGGATACCTCTTTGAGATTGATCCCTTTAGTGTTGGACGCATTGGATCACTATATAACTCTTCTGCCTCCCTCACAATATCCTCCCTCATCCTGGAACGGACTTGAACTATTGCTTAGTTGTACTGCCTGTCTGGGTGCATTAGAAAGCACTATTTGTGAAAAAATGAGTGATACAATGTTCCGCCGTTCAATAGATACTTCCATCACACTACTGCATAGGATCGGAGTGGATGAGATAAACATACTAAAAGTAGGTCATCTCGCGGATGCCGCCTCCGCGATTCTCTTACTGCACTCAAGTATTCCCTATTTCCATCAGTCGCATCAGACAATGTATTACGTCCTCTCCAAGTTCATTTTGAGTCTAGTAGATAAAGTATGCGATCACCCTGTTCACTCCAGCATTGGGAGTATTAACCCTGACATCCTGGACAGAACACTATATATCCTAGATGGGATGTTAGTAGAACTGGAAAGTGAGCAGAAGGCATACATTGGGATAGATCTAAGGGGAGTAGACATCCTAATGCGCCTCATCGATAGGAAAATAACACACAACTCGATAGATGAAGATATATGCCTTGCTATTGCTGTACTCATGAGCATGATAAACCTATGTCTCCCAAACTGTCTGAGGCTGAGCAAGCGAGAACATAGCGAACTATTGGTTCGGATTCTAGGAGAGAATTCTGAAAATAAGGAATTGATCGGTAGGATAATGGGCTGCATTGAGAACATCGCAGCGTTCTGTCTTCAAGATGAATCAGCAGTTGTTTCCATTCAGTTCCTAGCTCCAGTAGTCACCGTGTTACAGAAATGCAAGCACAACCAAGATGCAATTTCATGTGCCATTGCATTCTCTGCTTGCTTCGCGATGGGACATGAGAAGTGGGGCTGGGAGGAGAGTGGAGGAGAGGCGCTATCTCTAGCAGTTGAGGTGATTGGTCAACTAGATTATCGCATTGCCAGATCTGTGGTTTATCCTACACTGGATTTCGTAGTGGAATGCTTGGAAGCCAAGGACAAACGAATTCTGCTGTGTTCCATATGGATTATCTGTAATTCGTTGTATAAATATCCCGAGTACTGCCTGGATCTCAATGAAAAAGCAATCGAAAAGATACGAAGCATTTTATCTTCACACCCTAAAGACTCCATTTATCATAAGCTATCCCAAGAAATCATAAGGTTACTTGAAATCACTCTAAAATGTGCAGAATTCAAGTAAACTGGAGTATTTACATCTAGATCTCTAACGCTTATTGATTTATTTCTTCAGTAAAGTTTTTGGCTATTATAATGCCAATCTTTTGACATACAGTATTTGTCCAGTTAATCTACGAAAATTTAGGGGCCAGTTAGAACAAATTGGAACATATTTTATTTATCTTGTAAATGAACTGCTATTTTAATAGCATAGTAAAAATCCCAAAATTTCTTTTGTGGAACATCCCTAAAATACCACTTTAAGTACCAACTTCTGACACATTTGAATTTGTTAAAATGCAAGTTTTAAACTTTCCAATTTGTATGGAGGTATTCTTAATCAGCGTAAAAATAAGTTATTTGACTCAGTGTCAGAAAACTTTGAAAATCAAGAGAGATGAATCTTCATGCTTAGCCCGAATAATGTGTCATAACATGAATGAAACAGTTCTCAGGTATTACTCACCCGATTGCTTAAAGGTTCTTGAACACAGTTATATCTCAAAAGAATTGAGGACTGAATATATAATAATTCAGTTTTCACGATTTTTGTAAACGTTTGTGATTTCAAGGATGATCCGACACTTTAATAATTTACTAAGACTATGTAGAATTAATAATAAAATAAAAATCTACGATATAAATATGCATTTAAGTTTGGACAATGAATAAATCTTGGAAAATCAGTAAATTAAGCCTTTTGAGGCAATATAATGTTGAAATAAAGAAGAAAATATAAGAATTTAAAAAAGGAAAATACAATTAAAATTCATCAGTAACTTAACAAAAGAAATCATAGTAAACTATTTGAAGCAATTACTTGCAGCTAGATGAGTCAGCATTAGCAAAAGCTTTGGAGAAGGATTCCAATCAAAAGTCAGAATAACACCAAACTCATCGATTGATATCTCAAAAAGATAAGAGAATTGTCTTTCCTCAGATTCTTTTCCTTTCTCCTGAATGAGTAAGTAGCCTTCCTTCTTTGGAAAATATCTTCAATTTATCGTCTTTATTGTCTTCTACAAAGATGTTGTGTTGCTGATCTAGACAGAAGCATTTAGCATTGTTAGTGCAATCAACGCTTCTTTCGGGAAACGCAATTAATTGAGACAAAATTTTGGAACGGGATAGTTCTAATATTTGAAAATAACAAATTTCATCAGTTAATATGAACCACATTTAATCAAGACAAAATTCGATACCGTATCCTAATTGATTTGTTGACTGTTTATTTTTTCAATACAAAAGTACCATGCAAATACAGTTAAGATGCACTTCAAACTATCAAAAGTTGTAAAGCCTTATAGTATAACGAGGTAGTGAAATGCTTCCAAAAGAAATATGATTGATGGTTATAAAATACTCACGAAAACCATGTTTAAAAATGAATAACTGACTTCGGATGATGCTATAGGGTCAACCATTGGGAACCAATACGAGTTAAGCGAATGCTTATGCTTTCAACGAAATTCCCGGGAATGTTTTTCACGTTAATACTCGTATTTCAAAATATATACTTAAAAACAATGTTTTCCATCGAGATTAAATCATCAGTCTACTGGACAGACTTACAGACAATTATTTTCCAAACTTCATTGCAATCCTAAATAAAAGGAGTCTATGCTGTGTTCAGAAATTTTGGCTAAGCAGTGTATGCTCCAAAGAATCTACTGAGTAGACGAATGAATACATTTATGAAAGTGCAGTGGGTAGACTATATAAGCCATTTAATCCTGCAGTTGTTATATCATATAGAAGCATATGAGTTCTATAATTACCTCAAAAGAAGAATAATGTATGAAAAAGACTACAAGTTCAATTATTATTAAGCACATAACATGGTAAATTGTAACTTATCACCAAAATTAATTTCAATAGTCCTCTGCAATTATAAATTATAACGAGAATATGATCAGTATTTGTAAGTAGAGAAATTAAATACTTGTACTACTTTATTCGTAACTATACTCTCACAAGAGAATATTGCATCATATGTAACCATACTGCAGGGCTAATACAAAAATGACAGCTCGACTTAGGTAGGCTTATAAATTAGATCAAACTGGCATCGCAATTGCAACACCTTGTTGTGATAGTTATGTTTAAGCCTCGCCACAATTAATATAAAATTATACTAATAATAAAGGATATACAGAAACAGAAATACTAAAATTTAGGTCAACTTTATGCTAAACAAGGCCGTAGACATCAAATGTGAAGTGATCTGGTTGGAACTAAAAAGTTTTCAGGTTGACCCCGGGTCAATTTGAATGGAGCTTCGGAGCTCCAAAACCAATACTCTACCGGATCTATTTTTGTAGTAAAGAACAATTAATGTTCCTTAAAATTCCAAGTTGAGTTATTTAATTAACAGTGAGTTTTAAGCTGAATTCCATTGTAATATTCCAGCACACTGCTTCATTGCTCGGAGAATTAATATATTTTTATCGTATTAGCATGAATTGGGTGGCAGTGAGAGGAGAAGATAATGACTTCTCAATTCATTCCCAGCGTTTGCTGCCTCTTTTGGACTTATGCATCATATCCCTCTCAAATTTGGTCAGGAATTCCTACAAGCTTAAACCAGACTCTGCCATTCCACACAGCCGTTACGGAATATCAGACATAGTTTCCTATTTCAGGTCATTCTTCCATCTCTCTATTTCCACAGAGTCCGTTTTCCCTTATTGGATTTCAGATCTTCTCTACAATCACGCTTTTCAAGATGAAGATTGTCCAATGGATTTCATTCAGGAGTTCTTCTCAGGTAAAGTATGTTCTCTTTCAAAAGTAACGCTAGGTTGTTGGAGTGGAAATTATACCTCTTCAAGGGTCACACACATCAAATCGTGCACTTTGACAACGATCGATTTCTCCAGGAATCTAAACATCTCAGACAATATCTTTAAAGGCTTAGTCGGATCTAAAGTTTGTCAATCCCTAAAAACTTTGAAACTTCAAGGCTGTACGAAATTCAATCGCGTCTCGACTCTCTTTTGTTTCACGAACCTAGTCGAGTTAGATTTGAGTGATAGTATTTCTCTCAAATGGGGGAACAAAAGTCGCCGAGGATCACTAGCTCCAATCCTGTATTGTTTTAAGTATTTAGAGATACTAGACCTTCATTTTACCAATTTCTTCACCCATTGTTCGGTCAAAAAAATGGATTCTTCATCGGATTTCCTAGATGTTAAGCTTCAAGAACTATATCTATACATGAATCCTATAGATACAAACTCCCATCCCGGTATTGATGGTACCAAATTTTATCCTATGTATGACTTTCTCTCAAAGCTCACCTCCCTCACTCACCTTGATATATCCGGTTGGCCGTTACTCGATGAGATTCCAGGTAAACTCTTAACAGCCCTCAGTAAGAATCTGATCTTTTTCGGACTCTACAACACCCCAATCACTGAGGAGAAGTTTGAATTCATGCTACATTCTGAGGAGATTACAGGGTTATGCGAAGAGCAATACCTGATTTCCACTGTAGCCTGCTATAATAAAAGTAACAGCGATTACTTGAAAAAGCTGTTCTCACACATATTTTGCAACATAATGAATAAATATGTTGTTTACTCTGAGGATCTTTCGTGGCGATTGGTCCCTTTAGTGTTGGACGCATTGGATCACTATATAGCTCTCCTGCCTCCCTCGCAATATCCCCCTTCAACCTGGAAAAAGCTAGAACTAATGCTTAGTTGTACTGCCTGTCTTTATGTTAGAATTTCCTATTCGCAAAAATATGAGTGATACACTTGTTCGCCGTTCCATGGAGACTTCCATCACACTACTGCATAGGATTGGAGTGGATGAGATAGCTTTACTAAAAGTAGGTACGCTCGTGATTAGTGCTTATGAGATTCTCTTATTGTTTTCACACAGTCCCTCTTTCAAACAGTCGAATCAGACAATGCATTACGTGCTCTCCAAGTTTTTGTTGAGTGTAGTTGATAAAGTGTGCGATTACCTCACTCACTCCAGCATGGGAATAATTCTCCCTCTCCTCCTGAGCAAATCACTACGTATCTTATACAGGATGTTATTTAGACTGGACAGTGAGCAGAGGGCATACATTGGGATAGATCTAAGAGGAGTAGACATCCTAATGCGCTTCATGGATAGTAAAATAACGCACAACTCGATAGATGAAGATCTATGCCATGCTAGTGATGCACTCATGAACATGATAAACCGATGTCTCCCAAACTGTCTGAGACTGAGCAAGCGAGAACATAGCGAACTACTGGTTCGGGTTCTAGGAGAAAACTCTGAAAAGAAGGAATTGATCGGTAGAATAATGGGCTGCATTGAGAACATCGCAGCGTTCTGTCTTCAAGATGAGTCAGCAGTTGTTTCCAGTCAGCTGCTAGCTCCAGTAGTCACCGTGCTACAGAAACACACCAAGTACAACCAAGACGCAATCTCGTGTGCCATTGCATTCATTGCTTACTTCGCGATGGGACATGAGAAGTGGGGCTGGGAGGAGAGTGGGGGAGAGGCGCTATCTCTAGCCGTTGAGGTGATTGGTCAACTAGATTATCGCATTTCCAGGTCTGTGGTTTACAATACACTGGATTTCCTAGTGGAATGCTTGGAAGCGAAGGACGAACGGATTTTGCTGTGTTCCTTATGGATTATTTGTAATTTGGTGTATAAAGATCCCGAGTTCTACCTGGAACTTCTGAGTGAAGAAGCCATTAAGACGATACAGGGCATCTTGTCTTCACATCTTAAAGACTCCATTTATCATAAGCTGTCCCAAGAAATCATAAGGTTGCTTGAAATCACTCGAAAATGTTCAGAATTCAAATAAACTGAGTGTTTAAATATGTATATTCATTGCTTATTTGTAAAAGTTTGGATCTTTCTTTAATCTCTAACGTTTAATATTTTTGTTTTCTTCCATAACTTTACTAGTTGTTCTAATTTCAATCTTTTTGATATACGTACAATATTTCTCCAATTAATCCAAGAAAATTTAACGACCAGTTGGAGCAAACTGGAATAGAATTTATTTCAAAATGAAGAACATTACTACGACTCCAGTAAGGCATGAAATCTGGATCTTGTTCGTAGAAAGTGTATCTCCTTTATTAAATGTGAAGCTATGATGCTACGATTTTAGTCGAAACATAGGATATCCATGTATATCCTCTTCCAGTCCCGTCTAGGGTTATTTAATTCTCTTCCCTTACTTTCTACTAGATTTTGGCTGAGTCACTCTGAGATTGACACAGTCAAAATCTAGTAGAAAGAATGATTCATGCTGGATGGACACTTCTGGGAATCAAAACTAGTTTGTGAATAAATGCTCGGAGTGTCTAAGGTTGCAAAAGCATCTTCAAAATTTAGGAACGAGATAGCCCTCATAATTGAAAATAATTAATTTAATCAGTTAATTGGGAACCATGCTTAATTGAGTTCGACACCGTATCCTAATTGATTTGTTGATTGTTTATTTCCTTAATACAAAAGAACGATGCAAATACAATTAAGACGGACTTCAAATTATCAAAAGTTGTAAAATCTTAAAGAATAAAGAGGTACTGAATTGCTTCTAAAAGAAATATGATTGATCGATATAAAAAATGCTACGAAAATCATCTTAAAAATGAATAACTGACTTTGTTGCAGAGTTCACTATTACGAATCTTTCGTGAGTTATGCGGATGTTTCTGCTTTCCATGAAATCTCTTGGATTGTTTTTACGTAAATACTCGTATTTCAAAATATAAACTTAAAAACATTGTTTTTCATTGAGATTAAACCATCTGTCTACTGAGCACACTTGCAGGCACTTATTTTCCACTAACTTCAGTACAGTTTTTAATAATAGGAATCTATACTGTGTTCAAATATTTTTGGCAAAGCAGTGTATACTCCAAAGAATCTACTGAGGAAACGAATAGAGACATTTATGACACTGTAGTGTTAGAATATATAAGCCATTTAATATTGCAGTTGTATCATATACAAGCATACGAGCTCTATAATTACAGAACCTCAAAAGGAGAATAATACATCAAAAAGACTACAGGTTCAATGATCATCATGCACATAACATGTTAAGTTGTAATCTACCACCACAATTAATTTCAATAGTCCTCTGCAATTATAAATTATACTGAGAATAGGATTAGCTTTTGTAAAAAGGGAAATGATATGCTTGTACTACTTCATGCATAGCAATACTTTCACATAGACACTAACACATCATACGTATCCATACTGCAAAGACAAAATTAAAATTACCGCTCGACTTAGGTAGGCTTATGAATTATTAGATCAAACTAGCCCCGCATTTGCAATATATTGTCGTGATAATTTTGTTTAAACTTCTCCACAATTAATAACAAGTGATACTAATAAAAGTATGTGTATATGGAGAAAAAGAAATGGTAAAATTTATGTCCATTTTATGCTGGCCGTACACTAAATGTGAAGTAGTCTGGTATACTAAATGTGAAGTAGTCTGTCCATTTTATGCTGGCCGACACTAAATGTGAAGTAGTCTGGTTAGAAATAAAAGGTGCTCAGGTTGGATCAATTGGAACAGAGCTTGCGACTTCCAAGCCAATACTCGACCAGATCTATTTTTGTAGGAAAGAAAGATTAATCTTCCCAAAAATTCCAAGTTGAGTTATTTAATTGATAATTAGTTTTAAACTGAATTCCTTTGTAATATTTCGGCACACTGTTCCATTGCTCGGAGAATTAATATATTTGTATTATATTAGCATGAATTGGGTGGCAGTGAGAGGAGAGGACAATAACTTCTCAATTCATTCCCAGCGCTTGCTGCCTCTTTTGGACTTGTGCATCTCATCCTTCTCAAATATGGTCAGGAACTCCTACAAGCTTAAACCAGACTCTGCCATTCCTCACAGCCATTACGGAATTTCAGACATAGTTTCCTATTTCAGATCATTCGTCAATTTCTCTATTTCTACAGAGTCCGTTTTGCCTTATTGGATTTCAGATCTTCTCTACAATCACGCTTTTCAGGAAGAGGATTGTCCGATGGACTTCATTCAACAATTCTTCTCAAATAAAATATGTTCTCTTTCAAAAGTAACGCTTGGTAGTTGGAATGTAGATTACACATTTTCTAGGATCATTCACCTCAAATCGTACAATTTGTCAACGCTTGATTTCTCCGGGAATCTTAACATCTCAGACAATATCCTTGAAGAGTTAGTCGGATCTAAAGTTTGTGAATCTCTAAAAACCTTGAAACTTCAAGGTTGTACGAAATTCCATTGCGTCTCAACTCTCTTTTGTTTCAGGCACCTAGTCGAGTTAGATTTGAGTGAGAATAACTCTCTCATTTGGGGAGACACAAGTTGTCTAGGAACTCTAGCATCAATCCTGTCTTCTTTCAAGCATCTACAGATACTAGACCTTCACTTCACTAATTTCTTCACCCATTGTTCGGTCAAAAATGTAGATAATTCATCGGATTCACTAAAAGATGTTAAGTTACAAGAACTATCTCTATACACGAACCCTATAAACACGAACTTCTATCGAGGTAAGGAAATCTATCTTAACAAGATGTATCCTATGTTTGACTTTCTCTCAAAACTCACATCCCTCACTCACCTTGATATATCCGGTTGGCCGTTACTCGATAGGATACCAGGTAAACTCTTAACAGCTCTCAGCAAGAATCTGACATTTTTCGGACTCTACGACACTCCAATCACAGATAAGGCAGGACTCATGCTATATTCTGAGGAGATTACAGGGTTATGCGAAGAGAAATATCTGATTTCCACTATAGCCCATTACTATAAAAGTAACGGCGATTACTTGAAAAAGTTGTTCTCACACATATTTGGCAACATAATGAATAAATCTGTTGTCTACTCTGAGGATATCTCATTGAGATTTATCACTTTAGTGTTAGACGCATTGAATCACTATATAGCTCTTCTGCCTCCCTCACAATATCCTCCCTCATCCTGGAACAAGCTGGAACTAATGATTAGTTGTACTGCTTGTCTTTATGCGTTGGAATACCCTATTCGCAAAAATCTGAGTGACACACTTGTTCGCCGTTCAATAGAGGCTTCAGTAACACTACTGCATAGGATTGGAGTTGATGAGATAAACTTACCAAAAGTAGGTACGCTCACGATTAATGCCAGTGCGATTTTCTCATCGTTCACAGGCATTACTTCTTTCAGACAGTCGCATCAGACAATGTATTGGGTGCTCACAAAGATATTTTTGAGTGTAATAGATAAAGTATGCGATCACTTCGTTCACTCCAGTATGGGAATAATTCTCCCTCGCATCCTGAGCCAATCACTGCGTATCTTACACAGGATGTTAATAGGATTCGATAGCGAACAGAAGGCATACATTGGGATAAAGTTAAGGGGAATGGACATCCTAATGCACCTCATCGATGGGAAAATAGCATACAACTCGATAGATGAAGACATATGCCATGCTAGTTGCACACTCATGAACATCACATACTCCTGCCTCCCAAACTGTCTGAGGCTAAGCAAGCGAGAGTATAGGGAACTATTGGTTCGTATTGTAAGGGAAAACTCTGAAAATAAAAAATTGATCCGTCCGATAATGTCCTGCATTGAGAACATTGCAGAGTTTTGTCTTCAAGATGAGTCAGCAATTATTTCCAGTCAGCTGCTAGCTCCAGTAGTCACCGTGTTACAGAAACACACCAAGTACAACCAAGATGCAATCTCGTGTGCCATTGCGTTCACTGCCTACTTCGCGATGGGACATGAGAAGTGGGGCTGGGAGGAGAGTGGAGGAGAGGCGCTATCTCTAGCTGTTGAGGTGATTGGTCAACTAGATTATCGCATTGCTAGATCTGTGCAGTACAATACACTGGATTTCTTAGTGGAATGTTTGGAAGCAAAGGACAAACGAATTCTACTTTGTTCCATATGGATTATCTGTAATTTGGTGTATAAAAATCCCGAGTACTACCTGGAACTTCTGAGTGAAGAAGCCATTAAGACGATACAGGGCATCTTGTCTTCACACCCTAAAGACTCCATTTATCATAAGCTGTCCCAAGAAATTATAAGTTTGCTTGAAATCACTCGAAAATGTGCGGAATTCAAATAAACTGGAGTATTTATATATGTATATTCATTGCTTATTTGTAAAAGTTTGGATCTTTTTTTTTATTCTCTAACGTTAATAATTTTGTTTCTTGCATAAGTTTTCCAGTTGTGCTCAATATGTTTTGAGCCTGGAGTAGCTACTTCCGTTTGGTTTGATTTCAATCAGACAAGTTTCTAAAATATTAATGAACAAATTGTCTAAGATATTTTGTATTAGCATATATGAAAACACAACCACAAGTGTTGAATTGGAATATCTTTGAACATCTATTTAAGTTTTACAAACGAAATTTAAATATGATAATCATACGAGTAGAGCCCCCCTGATTGTGAATATATCGCATCATTGATAATATTGAATTATCAAAAATTTGTTCCCAACTATCATTTTTCCATAAAGAAAATAAATAAAATTCCATATGAAATGGCTTGCAAATGTGTCGGAGTCCACAAGGACACTTCATTATATGTGGCATAATATCTTAGAAACTTGTCCAATCTAACTCAAAGCCAAAGATGCAAGTAATAATAAGTAGATGAATAATCCTAGGAATTTTCAACACAATCAAATGGAAGCAACTACTCCAGGCTCAAAACTTATCGAATGACCCTCGTATAATGTCAATCCGTTTGATATACAGTATTTGTCCAGTTAATCCTGCAGGTATATGATATACAAAGCATACGAGTTCTATAATTACCTCAAAAGGAGAATAATGCATCAAAAAGACTACAAGTTCAATGATCAACATGAACATAACATGGTGAGTTGTAGCCTACCACCTCAATTAATTTCAATAGTCTTCAGCAATTATATCGAGAATATGGTCTGTATTTGTATAATTGAGGAATGATATACTTGCACTACTTTATGGATAGCTATACTTTCACATAGACACTAACGCATCATGCGCACCATACTGCAGAGCCAATATTAAATTACAGCTCGACTTAGGTAGGCTTATAAATTAGATCAAACTGGCCTCTTATCTGCAACATCTTGTCATGCTATTTTTGTATAAAACTCACCACAATTAATATAAAATTATACAAATAGAAATAAGAAATTATATACAGAAACATAAACGTTCTAATATAGGTCTGTCAGGCCAAAATTGGTCCCCACTGGCTAAATTTGGTCCCCCCCGGACCAGTTTTGGTCGCCAAAATTGGTCCGGGGGACCAGATTTGGTCTCCATAATTGGTCCGGGGGACCAGTTTTCATATAAAATCGGGACATTCAATGCAAAAAACGGGCAGTTGGCATGTATTGAAAAGACTCCCTATTAATAGAGACCTCAATATTATATAACATCATTAGAAAGAATGGATACCAATATCAAATTATTAAATGCGCGTCATTTTGACTACAAACCCTAAAACAATATTGAATAGTCACTAAAATTATGAAAACAGACACAAGCTTATAGCACTGCTAGACACAATAACCAATTTGAAATCGTCAATCAGAGCTATTCCCTGTGCATTCTGAATAAATCCCGCATCACCACCTGGTTTTATTAATCTATCAAGAAGTATCCCATGTTTTGTGAATATATTTATTTGGTCAGTAGAACGATTCGTAATAATTATATTCCCGAAACTGTCTAAGCAGAAGAATGAACTATGAATGGATGTCGGCAGAGATCGTATTTTCTCTCCGGTATAAGAGAAAACATGGATGCAAGGAAATCCCCAAATACATAGCACGTACACTTCTTCAGTCGTTAGTTTGATGTCCTCAGGAATTTTAAGGGAATCGTGAGAGATCTGTCCCTGATTGTGCAGATCACTGTCCAGGATTTGAACACGATCGTTCCAATAATCAGCAATAAAGATATCTCCTTTAGACGAGATAGTCAGTTGCTTTGGACGATAGAACTTGGACGATATAATAGATTGTAAATATTCCTCATGTTTCGCGACTAAATAAATTCCAGTCGTCTCTTTTCTGAAATGGAAGATATAATGACTAACAGAGTCTGTAAGGTAGATATTGTCTCCGTGGATAGCAATCCCGCATGGAAAACTCATGTTCTCAAGTCTGATTATTCTGATAAACTTTCCGATATCCGCAAAAACTGATATGCTAGCAGGATTGTCTTGCAATACATAAATTTCTTTAGTGTTTGAATCGATAGCGATGGCTTTAGGAAATCTTAACTGAGCAGGATCTGTCCTTACCTCTATCATGTGGTCGAAAATAGGGTATGGATCTGTCTTAGATGAATCAAGGAGTTGTGGAGCAGTAGGGAATCTACCTAGCATTGCTTAGAATATAACTGTGTCATACTAGATGTAGTCACACACCCTAATACTTCCATACGACTAGTAATAAGTTGAGTTGCTTAGGTAGTACGTAGTGAATGGAATTTGATCAGTTACAGAAATGTATGGGAAAGCGGAATAAGGCCGAATTTTCAAAACTGGAATAAAGCCGAATTGATTAAACTAGAATAAGTCGAATTATCATTTTGGATATAGAAGAAAAATGGTTTTTAATTTGTGAACTAAATAATGGATGGTCGATTGGGTGCATTTTTTTGGTTTGTTGGGAAACAGGGGAGATTTTAAGGATTTTGACGTGGAGTATTTTAAAATTCGCCTGATGAGGTGTTTTAAACAAATGTATATTTAACTTGTTTGTCACCTATTCATTTTAGTATTACGTATATATCACTCGACTCTTTATAGTTGTGAAAATTCGGCCTTATCCCAGTATTGAAATAATTCGGCTTTATTCTGTCAACCCACAGGTATTTCAGAACGTGGATTAGTTTCCTAAATAATCAAATTACTTTCAGAGAATTATATAACAAATTAATCTAACTTAGCAAAACATTATTTAGATCTGCACAACTTTGCGTCACAAACACCATTTTAAATAGCAGCAATTAATAGTAAATATAACACAAGATAAAATACAGGTAAACCGCTAAAAGCAGCACTTCTGAAATACGGCAATTACTAAATGAACTCCAGATTGACATTTTCAGTGCAAAATTATCTCCAAGATGGGATACTTTCTGGTGAACGCATGCTTATGTCCTAAAAATCCTTGCGTGTATTTAATTAATATATTATTCTTCATCAATTTAATTAACAATATATAATAGATAAACTAAATTTCGAAATGTCTTGAGATGTCTACTCTCAAAGTTCATAAAAATCATTTTATCCACATATATTTAGGACGAAACAAACAGTAGGCACATGAAATAATCCAATTCCTGTTCCCTAATTTGATTTTTTCGTCGAGTTCAGGGTGTCACAATGAACTCGGAAAAACATTTATGAGTCAATTGTAACTACTAAACTTTAATACCGAATTAAAGTCACAAGCGCGCTTCGCTTGCTTACGCTGCGCGGCTGGGGGAAACAAAGTGTCCGCAAAAGGCGCCCTTTGGGCGCTTAAGTTTCACAGTGATTAATTATAAGGTAGATAGCATCTATAAATACGTCTGTCTTACTGTTATAACGCCAACTTTAATGTTAAATCCCAGGATTCTGATCGGCTAATACATTTTCACATATTTTATGGAAAGGTTTGAAAATATTTCATTATTTGCCCCAGGTTCAAATCTCCACCATATCAAGAATATATGGTCCATATTTAGTGTAATTTAAACAGAATTTCCAGGAGCGAGCAGACGGACGTTGCACGCCGATGATGACATAAGGCATCTCCTATACTAGGAACTGCACCAAAAATATCAATGGAAACTGTACCAAAAATATCAATGGAAACTGTTATGATATACAAAAGTAGAATAAACATAAAACTAACACAATCAAAAGTCAATAAAAATGGGAAAAACAAAAAGTTTGCATGTGGTACAAAATAAAAGTTGATCAATGAGAAAATATCTGCAACATATATTTTTTCCAATCAACAATAGCAATTGTTCCCAAACTATCTACTGCTATCCCAACAAGATCTTGAAACTGACCTTTCTCAATTCCTTTCTCGCCAAACTGAGTGAGTAGCTTCCCTTCTTTGGAAAATATCTTCACTTTATAGTCTTCATTATCTGCTACGAAAATATTGTGTTGCTGATCTAGACAGAAACAATAAGCACTGTTAATGTTATCTTTCTTAACAACACATCTTGTCAGAATGCCTTCTCTAGAAAATGCTTGAATTGGAAAATCTGTTTTAGATAGCAAAATGTAAAACAATTCTTGAGATAGAGATATATCTCTAATTTCGCTATTTTGCACACAGAATTCAGTCTTGAGAGATATTTTGTTTCTTTCAGTCAATCTTAAAGTTAACACTATTAAATTCATCTCCATCCATTGACTAGCATAAATATGAATATTATCTGTACATATACCTCTGAGAGGAAAATCATAAGATTTAGACTTTTCATTCTTCTCAGTGGATTCATTCAATTTCAGAATTGCGTTATGACATTGCACGTAAATTGATTGGTTGTGAAATAGAATATTTCGTGGATATTTCATTTCGTCATCTTTCACAGATCTGATCCATTCTCCGCCTCTAGAGAAAATCTGAACTCTGTGGTTCTCAATATCAGCTACATAAATATTCTCATTCATAGGATTAATCGCTATTCCCCATGGATTATTGAGTTGATTTTCTTCTCTTCCTTCCTCACACTTACTCCATTTCAGTTGATACTGAGTATCTTCATTATAAACTAGAATCTGTTGATCACAGCGACACATTATATTTATACAATCTTTCAATTCATCTATTCTCCACGTTAACTTCACATTAGGAATATCAATATCCATTTCTCTTTTCACTAAATCAATTCCTTCGGAAATACTTGTATGACTGATTTGGGTGGAAGCAGGATTGAGTTTACAAAGTCTTCTCTCCAGTTCTTTTCTAAGATTTTCTATTTCTTCAATTTCTTTAAGAGTTTCAGTTTTTTTCTGCTCCATTCTAGTATTCACTTCTTCCCAAATAATGTCCAATTCTCGGATTATTTCTTCTTCTTTCTTTTCGATAAGAATTCTCATTTCTTTGCTGACTCTTCTTACTTCCAACTTCTTCTTTTCAATCAATTCTCTAAACAATTTCACTTTACTCTGGAGTTTGTTACTCACTCCGAATAAACTAACAGGAACAAATCCTGGATCTGCTGTTGCCATTATTTGTTCGTTAATATTTCAATAATGAACTGATCAAAAAGGTTATTAAGTTTGCTCTACAGTGAATTTAGCAGTTCAATTAAACTCAAGCATTAATAATAACATCTCAGTGAAATACTATACTCTCACAAAGGACTATAGTTTATGAGATAATTCTTACATTACACTTTACATTGTACATGATTCTATTTTTAGACATTAGTTCAGTACAACTCAGTTCAGTGTATTTAGCTAAGATATCATTTGTATACTGTGAAAAATCTTGAGACATACTAAGTAGAACTTTTAAAACAATTCTTAACTCATTCCACATAATTCTTTTTTGTAACCTTCCATTTGGTTATATTTGTTGGTTCGTAAAGAATAATTCGAGAATTTAGCTAATACTAATAATTAACTGATTTTGGTGGAGAGATACAATATGCATATTCAATATCAACTTAGTTACTCAATTAAAATTAATACTATTATGAGTCGCATAGCTGCCAAATTACTATAGTCAATTTCCTGGATGTAAAGCTACTCGTCATTTCCCATTGACATTTGCTCATATCCCTGGATGTGATTGTGTGTGTTTAAACATCTAAATTCTAAAATTTATCTCACTCGCTCCGTTCATTCGAAAAAATCCCTCTAATCGTGTTTCGACGATTCTAGATGTAGCGATGGTGTGTAATCAACCAAGGCTTTTCTTTCACAGTTTTTCTTATCCCAAAGGGTGTCGGATTATGCGGGTTCTACTGAAATCGAATCGAAACTAAAATAGAGACTATACTAGAGAGAAAAGATATGTGATGCTAGCTCATAACTATTCACTAATTATATCATCCCTGCAAATTATTGTAAATAAGAGCATTTGAGAGTAAACAAGTGAAATTTTGGAAGAGAAATTAATTTAGAGTTTGAATTGTATTGTTGAGGTAATACGCAAAAAAGAAAAAAAAAGAGTGAAAAAGAGTGAACTATGTATCTGATTTTAGAATAGTTGGATTGGATTGCATCGATTTTCAGAGAAGACAATGATCCTGTTTTCTGAATTCAGAGCTATTCCTGTAGGTTTAATGAACTCTCCTCTGTTCTCTCCTTCTTTACCGAATTTGCGTATCAACTCTCCTCTGATTGAGAAGATAGCGACACAGTGAGAGAAGTAATCTGTCATGAGGATATTGTTCTGTTGATCTAGACAGATATGAAAAGATCGAATCAGAGGAGTACCTTCTCCACAACGTATCATCTCTCTAACGAACTGATGTGAGTAATTGAATATATAAATGCAATGATAGCCTCCCTTCAATACTACAATCTCATTCTGAGTTAGTTTGATGTCTCTAGGACCAAAAATATGAAGAATGAACGAGTTGAAAGTAAGATTTAAATTCAAACACTGAATTCGATTATTACCATAATCGCAAATGTAGGCTAGATTCTTGATTGTTGAAATAGCAACACCTCCTGGAATGAGAAATTCAAGCTTTCCATTCCCTTTCTTCCCAACTGACTGTAAGAACTTCCCTTCAATAGAATACACAGTCATTAAATTACTCAAAAGTTGTGTTACATAGACTTTGTTCTCATGAATGCAGATACCACAAGGCCCATCCATCTTCTGATTAAAGTGAAATAGGAAATCGAATGAACTAGTAAAGACTTGTATACGATTATTTCCAAAATCACAAACGTAAACATTATTTGTCTGAGAATGGATCGAGATTGATTCAGGATAACGGAACACTCCAATTTCACTTGTTTTATCAGGACTGTGCTTACAAGCTGTCATAACAGGTTCTCCTTTCTTCTTGTAGTCGGCTTGTCCGATAATCCGAATCCCTCCTACCTTACTCAGTCTCCCTTCCAGTTCAGGATCCCACTCCAGCTCTACACGCCTCATTCTACCCTCAGCTGTCTCCAGACTCAATTCAAGCTCTCTAATGCGGTGATTCAGTGGAGCGATACTCAACTCGAAAGCTTTGTAGTTTTCATTTCCTTTCAGAGCAGACATGATACTCTCTTTAGAGGTGTGGAGCTGTTGAATTTCTTTCTCAATCCCTTCTCTCCTGTAGCTAGCTACCAGCTGATCTATCTCTGATAACAGCATTGCTTCTCTCTCATGTAGTATTTGGTGAGAATGAAGAAACTTGGATCTTATCTCTTCTCTAACTTTCTCCACCTGAGATAGGAATGATTCACTTCCAGAATTATTCGAACTTGCCATAACATAGAAACTAATCAAATGGGATGCCTTAAAAATTATAACGAGTTTGAATTCAAAATGGTTACAGTTTTGCTATGAAGATCGAAGTACTGTTGAGTTTTGTGATAAATAGTTCATATCTAGACGGAATTAGGTTTTGCTAAGTTGTATACTTGTATATCGTTATATCATGTTTGAGTACTCAGACATTGAAATATGTTTGTTTATAACGAATACATTCAAAAGTAAACTTGTGTCGCACACTACATTAAAATCGTGGTATCACTTTTACTTTTGTACAATGAGATAGTGCACAATAGGCCATATACTGTATTACGAAGCCTATACTGTATGTACACGGGCAAAAGCATTTGACCAACATGAAAACTTACATACAAATAGTATCAAAGTGGGTTTATTCACAAAGGAATATGTGCAAGTTTAAAAAGATCTACAATTGATACCTGATGCTACTCGTCGCTATTCATGGCTATTATATATGATGGAGAATAGTGACATAAAGTGGCATAGGTTGATAATTTTCTAAATGAGGATAACTATTTGAGTTAAGAGTTTCAAAAATAAGTTATTTGGATGCGCAGTTTTCGAATTTGAAATAAAAACTAGAATATTTCTTACAGTTCTAGTACATATGGGAAGGAATCAAGTGTTGAAATACTTTTATCCGGTTGGTGTATATCGGAAATATACCCTTAACTTTTACTAATCTTTCTCCATTGAATTAATTTTGGTTATTTTGCATTTAACCAAAAGAAACGTTATTTTTCATCAGAAGTAATATTAATGATTTCTATACTCTACCAAAGTCATCGAGTTAGCTCGACTCTAGCCACTGAAAATTTTCACGAAATAGAAGACTCGATGACTCATCACTTACAACTCACCGAAACAGGACTAGTGTGTCATCATTAATTTTTACAACAGCAAAGCTATGGTCATTTTGAGAGGACATATCAATCTATTTCAGCTAGTACCGATTCATAATCAATGAACAAATAGTAAATGAGTCTATAACTCGCGAGTCTTGAGTCTCATGACTCGAGTCATCGGAATTTGGGACGAGTCAGATGACTCGATGACTTGTGAAAAGCCCTTGTTAATTTCAAGGTTATTCTCATTCATTTTGTCATCAATATATACTATTAAAACTATCGTATCTCAACAATGTAGTACTCCCACATAGCCCATTATGGTAAAATTAAAATATAATAAGTATGTTCAATCCCGGGATCCTGGGATTAAACAAGATGCCAATCCCGAAATTCCGGAACTGTAAAAATACCCCGGGAGTGGAGTCCTTATTTCCAATGATTTAAATAAGTGGAAAACAATCCTACTGAATACTGGCCTAATAATAACAAATTAAAATTTGTAAATTGTAGTATAAGTTCACATATCAGATGATGAGTGAACTTGAAAGTATCCCCTCGCCAACGTGAAGCGCCAGTTTTATCATCACGGGCTGGCATTCCTTCTCAAGGTCCTTCTGATGGAACTCGAACTCTTCCTTCGTCGCGGTCTGGATAGAGCAGAGCCAGGTGACTGCTTCCTTCACTTTGTCTAACACCTTCTTCTTATCCTCTTCCGTGATCTTGTCCTTCACTCTGTCATCCTCTACCGTGCACTTGACTTGGCAAGCGTAGCTTTCGAGGGAATTCTTGGCTTGGATGCGTTCTCTCTGTGCTTCATCTTCACTTTTGAACTTATCTGACTCATCAACCATTCGCTTGATCTCAGCATCTGAGAGTCTGCTCTTGTCATTCCTAATGGTGATCTTCTCCATCTTATTGGTGCTCTTGTCCACAGCACTCACGTTTATGATTCCATTACCATCAACGTCGAAAGTCACGTCGATCTGTGGTACACCTCTGGGTGCAGGCGGGATTCCAGTCAGTTCGAATTGTCCTAGCAAGTTATTGTCGGACGTCATGGCTCGTTCTCATTCGAACACTTTTATAGGGAGGACTGACTGGTTGTCTGAGTAAGTGGTCAACGTGAGATGCTGCTTGGTGGGGATGGAGGTGTTACGCATGATAAGGTTGGTCATGACGCCGCCTGCAGTCTCGACTCCGAGTGAGAGCGGAGCTACGTCGATGAGAAGAACGTCTTGCAACACTTCAGAGGTGTCTCCTGCTAAGATGGCAGCCTGGACAGCTGCGCCATAGGCCGCAGCCTCGTCGGGGTTGATACTTTTGTTCAATTCTTTCCCATTGAAAAAGTCCTGGAGAAGTTTCTGGATCTTTGGAATGCGACTGGAGCCACCTGCCAGCACGATATCTTGGATTTCACCCTTGCCTAGGCCCGCGTCTCTGAGGGCTTTCTCCACTGGCTCCAGCGTCCCTCTGAACAGGTCCTGGTTCAGCTCCTCGAAGCGTGCCCGGGTGATGCTAGTGTAGAAATCGATCCCTTCAAAAAGCGAGTCAATCTCAATGTTAGCTTGAGCGCTGTGTGAGAGAGTTCGTTTGGAGCGTTCGCAAGCCGTCCTGAGACGACTTAAAGAGCGCTTGTTGGTGGAGAGGTCCTTCTTGTTCTTGCGCTTGAACTCGCCTAAGAAATGGTTCACCATTCGATTGTCGAAGTCTTCTCCGCCCAAGTGGGTATCACCAGCTATGCTCTTCACTTCGAAGATTCCCTCATCGATTGCAAGAACTGAGACGTTGAAAGTCCCGCCGCCCAGGTCGAAGATGAGCACGTTTCTCTCTCCACCGGTCTTCTTGTCCAGCCCGTAGGCGATAGCGGCTGCAATTGGTGCGTTGATGATCCTAAGCACGTTCAGTCCAGAGATAATTCCGGCGTCTCTCGTAGCTTGTCGCTGCGCATCGTTGAAGTAAGCGGGAACTGTCAAAACCGCGTCCGAGACTGTCTTTCCGAGGTAGTCCTCCGCTGTCTCCTTCATCTTCAGCAGGACCATGCTGGAGATCTCCACAGCGTAGAAGTTCCTCTTCTCGCCCCTGTACTCCACTTGGATCTTGGGCCGACCAGCATCGTCGATGACAGTGAAAGGCCAGTGCTTCTTGTCGGAATGGACGATGGGGTCATCGTAGCGACGTCCGATGAGGCGGCTCGCATCGAACACAGTGTTTGAAGGGTTCATGGCGACCTGGTTCTTGGCTGCGTCTCCGATCAGTCTCTCTGTCGTTGAAGGCTACGTAGCTGGGTGTGGTGCGGTTTCCTTGATCGTTTGCAATAATTTCCACTTTCCCATGCTGGAATATTCCCACACAGGAGTAGCAGGTACCGAGATCAATACCGACTGCTGACATATTCCCATTCTTAGACTTGGTCGCTATACCTGATGGAAGATATGGTTGAGTGTATCCACTTCCTTCTTCAGAGTTACTCGATTTTAGTTGATCCCGACTATTTTCATTATAAACTAGAATTTGTTGATCACAACGACACATTCTATTTATACAATCTTTTAATTCATTCACTTTCCACGTTAACTTCACATTAGGAATATCAATGTCCATTTCTCTCTTCGCACTTTCTATTGCTTCAGAAAATTCAGAAAAATGTGTCTCAATTGGATTGAGCTTTCGAAGAATTCCATCAATCTCTTTTTTCTTAAATTCTAATTCTCGAATGTGCTTTTGAGTTTCAATTATCTTCTTTTCTATTTTAGTATTCACTTCGTACAAAATATTATCCAATTCTCGTATTATTGATATTTCTCTCTTTTCTACACCAACCGGACAAAAGTATTTCAACATTTGACTCCTTCCCATATGTACTGGAACTGTAAGAAATATTCTAGTTTTTATTTCAAATTCGAAAACTGCGCATCCAAATAACTTATTTTTGAAACTCTTAACTCAAATAGTTATCCTTATTTAGAAAATTATCAACCTGTGCCACTTTATGTCACTATTCTCCATCATATATAATGACCGCGAATAGCGACAAGTAGCATCAGGTATCAATTGTAGATCTTTTTAAACTTGTACATATTCTTTTGTGAATAAACCCTTTAATACTATTTGTATGGAAGTTTACATGTTGGTCAAATGCGTTTGTTCGTGTACTACTGTATAGGCTTCGTAATACAGTATATGACCTATTGTGCACTATATTATGGTCCCACGACCTTAATGTAGTGTGCAACACAAGTTTTACCATTGAATGTATTCGTTATAAACAAACATATTTCAATGTCTGACTACACAAACATGATATCACAAATCTCAACAGTACTTCGATCGTCTATAGCAAAACTGTCACCATTTACAATTCAAACTCGTTATAATTTTTCAGGTCTCTCATTTAGTTTCTATGTTATGGCAAGTTCGAATAATTCTGGAAATGAACCATTCCTATCTCAGGTGGAGAAAGTAAAAGATAAGATCCACGTTTCTCCATTCTCACCAACTATTACATGATAGAGAAGCAATGCTGTTATCAGAGATAGATCAGCTGGTAGCTAGCTACAGGGGAGAAGGGATTGAGAAAGAAATTCAACCCCTTGTTCGATTTCGCTCAGCTAGCTGTGCATAGTTAGGCATATATTGACCCTCTAAACTGTCTTTTAACACGATTTTCAAGATTTACTCATTACATAGCTAATGATTCTTGTGAGTATCGAGTCCAGTCAATCTGTAGTAGAAGTTCGAACAAGTACAACATAAATTAATTTATACGAAAGAAGCTACCTAAGTGTGGTAAAGTCTAAAAAATCCCTTGCATTCGAAAGAACTCACATTACTAATCATCCTCTGTGATTTGGATATATCACGTTAACATGATGACTGTTATTTATTTGGGAATAATATTAACTTTTTAGATTATTCTCTTCCAAAAATCTACATTTTATTCAATTTCAGTGTATTTTAATTATAGTTAGCAAATATAATGGGATATCTGACATTGTTTTAGTTTACACAACGAGTCAATATCTGCAATTTTCAATTTTCTTATCTCTACGACTTTCCCAATTCTTCAATCAATCCAGATAAGCAAAAAATCCTAGCGTTTTAATATATAAGATTTCACAAACTATAGTCCTATGAAAGAGTGTAGTATTTCAATGAGATGTTATTACTAATGTATTTAAATGAATTTAATTTCATATTCTGAATATAATTAACTTTTATATAACTGAACTGTTCTCAATTAAAATAATAGCAAGTTTATAATGGCAACAGCAGATCCAGGATCTGGTTCTGCTAGTTTATTCGAAGTGAGTGACAAACTCCAGAATAAAGTGAACTCGTTTAGAGAGGTGATCGAACGGAAGAAGTCGGAAGTAAGAATAGTCTGCAAAGAAATGAGAAATCATATAGAAAAGAGAGAAATATCAATAATACGAGAATTGGATAATATTTTGTACGAAGTGAATACTAAAATAGAAAAGAAGATAATTGAAACTCAAAAGCACATTCGAGAATTAGAATTTAAGAAAAAAGAGATTGATGGAATTCTTCGAAAGCTCAATCCAATTGAGACACATTTTTCTGAATTTTCTGAAGCAATAGAAAGTGCGAAGAGAGAAATGGACATTGATATTCCTAATGTGAAGTTAACGTGGAAAGTGAATGAATTAAAAGATTGTATAAATAGAATGTGTCGTTGTGGATACACTCAACCCTATCATACATCTGGTATAGCGACCAAGTCTAAGAATGGGAATATGTCAGCAGCAGTCGGCATTGATCTCGGTACCTGCTACTCTTGCGTGGGAATATTCCAGCATGGGAAAGTGGAAATTATCGAAAACGATAAAGGAAACCGAACCACACCCAGCTACGTAGCCTTCAACGACACAGAGAGACTGATCGGAGACGCAGCCAAGAACCAGGTCGCCATGAACCCTTCAAACACTGTGTTCGGTGCGAAGCGTCTCATCGGACGTCGCTACGATGACCCCATCGTCCAATCCGACATGAAGCACTGGCCTTTCACTGTCATCAACGATACTGGTCGGCCCAAGATCCAAGTGGAGTACAGGGGCGAGAAGAGGAACTTCTACGCTGAGGAGATCTCCAGCATGGTCCTGTTGAAGATGAAGGAGACAGCGGAGGCCTACCTCGGAAAGACAGTCTCGAACGTGGTTTTGACAGTTCCCGCTTACTTCAACGATACGCAGCGACAAGCTACGAGAGACGCCGCAATTATCTCTGGACTGAACGTGCTTAGAATCATCAACGAGTCGACTGCAGCCGCTATCGCCTACGGACTGGACAAGAAGACCGGTGGAGAGAGAAACGTGCTCATCTTCGATCTGGGCGGTGGGAACTTAAGCGTCTCAGTTCTTGCAATCGATGAGGGAATCTTCGAAGTGAAGAGCACAGCTGGTGACACTCACTTGGGCGGAGAAGACTTCGACAATCGAATGGTGAACCATTTCGTTGATGAGTTCAGGCGCAAGAACAAGAAGGACCTCTTCACCAACAAGCGCTCCTTACGTCGTCTCAGGACGGCTTGCGAACGCTCCAAACGAACTCTCTCGCACAGCCCTCAAGCTAACATCGAGATTGACTCGCTTTTCGAAGGGATCGACTTCTACACTAGCATCACCCGGGCACGCTTCGAGGAGCTGAACCAGGACCTGTTCGTAAGGACACTGGAGACGGTGGAGAAGGCCCTCAGAGACGCGGGCCTAGGCAAGGACGAGATCTACGACATCGTGCTGGTAGGAGGCTCCAGTCACATTCCAAAGATCCAGAAACTGCTCCAGGACTTTTTCAACGGGAAAGAACTGAACAGAAGTATCAACCCCGACGAGGCAGTGGCTTATGGCGCAGCTGTCCAGGCGGCTATCTTTAGAGGAGACACCTCTGAAGTGGTGCAAGACGTTCTTCTCATCGACGTAGCTCCGCTCTCACTCGGCATCGAGACTGAAGGCGGCGTCATGACCAACCTTATCAAGCGTAACACCACTATCCCTACCAAGCAGCAGAACACGTTCACCACTGAATCAGACAACCAGTCAGTCTTCACCATAAAAGTGTTCGAAGGAGAACGAGCCTTGACTGCCGACAATAACTTGCTAGGACAATTCGAACTGACTGGAATCCCGCCTGCGTCCAGAGGTGTACCACAGATCGAAGTGACTTTCGACGTTGATGGTAATGGAATCATGAACGTGAGTGCTGTAGACAAGAGCATCAATAAGATGGAGAAGATCACCATCAAGAATGAAAACGGAATCTCAGATGCTGAGATTAAGCGAATGGTTGATGAGGCAGAGAAGTTCAAAAGTGAAGATGAAGCACAGAGAGAACGCTTCCAAGCCAAGAATTCCCTCGAAAGCTACGCTTTCCAAGCCAAGAGCACGGTGGAGGATGACAGAGTGAAGGACAAGATCACGGAAGAGGATAAGAAGAAGGTGTTAGACAAAGTGAAGGAAGCAGTCATCTGGCTCTGCTCTATCCAGACCGCGACGAAGGAAGATTTCGAGTTCCATCAGAAGGACCTTGAGAAGGAATGCCAGCCCGTGATCATGAAATTAGCACTTCACGTGGCGAGGGGATACTTTCAAGTTCACTCATCATCTGATATGTGAACTTATTTTTTACTATTTAAAAAAATTAATTTGTTATTATTAGGTCAGTATTCAACAGGTTGTTTTCCATTTATTTAAATCTTTGGAAATATGGATTCCAATCCGGGACATTTTTACAGTTCCGGAAATTCGGGATTGGCATCTTGTTTAATCCCAGGATCCCGGGATTGAACATACTCATTATATTTTAATTTTACCATAATAGCCTATGTAGGAATATTACATAGTATGAGATATGATAGTTTTAATAGTATATATTGATGACAAAATGAATGAGAATAACCTTAATTATCCAGGGCTTTTCACAAGTCATCGAGTTATCTGACTCGTCACAAATTCCGATGACTCGAGTCATGGACTCAAGACTCGCGAGTTATAGACTTATTTACTATTTGTTCACTGATTATGAATCGGTACTAGCTGAAATAGATTGATATGTCCTCTCAAAATGACCATAGCTTTGCTGTTGTAAAAATTAATGATGACCACTAGTCCTGTTTCGGTAACTTGTAAGTGATGAGTCATCGAGTCTTCTGATTCGTGAAAATTTAATGGCTAGAGTCGAGCTAACTCGATGACTTTGGTAGAGTATAGAAATCATTAATATTACTTCTGATGAAAATAACGTGTCTTTTGGTTAAATGCAAAATAACCAAAATTAATTCAATGGAGAAAGATTAGTAAAAGTTAAGGGTATATTTCCGATATACTATATCAATCTATTGAAAGCTATACCGATCCATAATCAATGAACAAATAGTAAATGAGTCTATAACTCGCGAGTCTTGAGTCTCATGACTCGAGTCATCGGAATTTGGGACGAGTTAGATGACTCGATGACTTGTGAAAAGCCCTTGTTAATTTCAAGGTTATTCTCATTCATTTTGTCATCAATATATACTATTAAAACTATCGTATCTCAACAATGTAGTACTCCCACATAGCCCATTATGTATGTTCAATCCCGGGGTCCTGGGATTAAACAAGATGCCAATCCCGAATTTCGGGAACTGAAAATACCCTGGGATTGGAATTCTTATTCCCAATGATTTAAATAAATGGAAAACAACCCTGTTGAATACTGGCCTAGTAATAACAAGTTAATTTCTTTAAATTGTAAAAAATAAGTTCACATATCGGATGATGAGTACTTGAAAGTATCTCCTCGCAACGCAAAGCACTACTGGATTAGTACAGTTTCATCATCACGGGCTGGCATTCCTTCTCAAGGTCCTTCTGATGGAACTCGAACTCTTCCTTCGTCGCGGTCTGGTTAGAGTAGAGCCAGGTGAGCGCTTGCTTCACTTTCCCTAACACTTTATTCTTATCCACTTCTGTGATCTTGTTTTTCACTCTGTCGTCCTCTACCGTGCTCTTGACTTGGTAAGCATAGCTTTTGAGGGCTTTCTTGGCTTGGATGCGTTCTCTCTGTGCTTCATCTTCTCTTTTGAACTTCTTTGCCTCATCAACCATTCGCTTCATCTCAGCATCTGAGAATCTGCTCTTGTCATTCTTGATGGTGATCTTCTCCATCTTATTGGTGCTCTTGTCCACAGCACTCACGTTCATGATTCCATTACCATCAATGTCGAAAGTCACTTCGATCTGTGGTACACCTCTGGGCGCAGGCGGGATTCCAGTCAGTTCGAATTGTCCTAGAAAATTATTATCGGCCGTCATGGTTCGTTCTTCTTCGAACACATTTATATGGATAACTTGCTGGTTGTCCGAGTAGGTGGTTATCGTGCACTGCTGCTTGGTGGGAATGGAGGTGTTACGCTTGATAAGGTTGGTCATGACGCCGCCTGCAGTCTCGATGTCGAGTGAGAGCGGAGCTACGTCGATGAGAAGAACGTCTTGCAACACTTCAGTGTCTCCTGCTAAGATGGCTGCAAGGACAGAGGCGCCATAAGCCACTGCCTCGTCGGGGTTGATACTTCTGTTCAGTTCTTTCCCGTTGAAGAAGTCCTGGAGCAGTTGCTGGATCTTAGGAATGCGAGTGGAGCCTCCTACCAGCACGATGTCGTAGATCTCGTCCTTGCCTAGGCCCGCGTCTCTGAGGGCCTTCTTCACCGTCTCCAGTGTCCTTCCGAACAGGTCCTGGTTCAGCTTCTCGAATCGTGTCTGGGTGATGCTAGTGTATAAGTCGATCCCTTCGAAAAGCGAGTCAATCTCGATGTTAGCTTGAGGGCTGTGCGAGAGAGTTCGTTTGGAGCGTTTGCAAGCCGTCCTGAGACGACGTAAAGAGCGCTTGTTGGTAGAGAGGTCCTTTTTGTTCTTGCGCTTAAACTCGCCTACGAAATGGTTCACCATTCGATTGTCGAAGTCTTCTCCGCCCAAGTGAGTGTCACCAGCTATGCTCTTCACTTCGAAGATTCCCTCATCGATTGCAAGAACTGAGACGCTTAAGGTCTCGCCGCCCAGATCGAAGATGAGCACGTTGCTACTACCACTGGTCTTCTTATCTAGCCCGTAGGCGATAGCGGCTGCAGTAGGTGCGTTGATGACTCTAAGCACGTTCAGGCCAGATATAATTCCGGCGTCTCTCGTAGCTTGTCGCTGTGCGAAGTTGAAGTAAGAGGGAACTGCCAAAACTGCATCTGAGATTATCTTTCCGAGGTAGGCCTCCGCTGTCTCCTTCATCTTCAGCAGGACCATGCTGGAGATCTCTTCAGCGTAGAAGTTCCTCTTCTCGCCCTTGTACTCCACTTGGATCTTGGGCCGACCAGCATCGTTGATGACAGTGAAAGGCCAGTGCTTCATGTCGGAATGGACGATGGGGTCATCGTAGCGACGTCCGATGAGGCGGTTCGCACCGAACACAGTGTTTGAAGGGTTAATGACGGCCTGGTTCTTGGCTGCGTCTCCGATCAGTCTCTCTGTGTCGTTGAAGGCTACGTAGTTGGGTGTTGTGCGGTTTCCTTCATCGTTTGCGATAATCTCCACTTTTCCATGCTGGAATATTCCCACACAGGAGTAGCAGGTACCGAGATCAATGCCGACTGCTGCTGACATATTCCCATTCTTAGACTTTATCGCTACACCAGATGGAAGATAAGGTTGAGTGTATCCACTTCCTTCTTCAGAGTTACTCGATTTCAGTTGATCCTGATTCTTTTCATTATAAACTAGAATCTGTTGATCACAACGACACACATTCTATTTATACAATCTTTTAATTCATTCACTTTCCACGTTAACTTCACATTAGGAATATCAATGTCCATTTCTCCCTTCGCACTTTCTATTGCTTCAGAAAGTTGAGAAAAATGTGTCTCAATTGGATTGAGCTTTCGAAGAATTTCATCAATCTCCTTTTTCTTAAATTCTAATTCTCGAATATGCTTTTGAGTTTCAATTATCTTCTTTTCTATTCCAACATTCACTTCGCATAAAATATTATCCAATTCTCGTATTATTGATATTTCTTTCCTTTCGATATGATTTATCATTTCTTTGCAGACTATTCTTACTTCCGACTTCTTCCGTTCAATCACTTCTCTAAACGAGTTCACTTTATTCTGGAGTTTGTTACTCACTCCGAATAAACTAGGTCCAGATCCTGGATCTGCTGTTGCCATTATAGACTTGCTATTATTTTAATTGAGAACAGTTCAGTTATATAAAAGTATATTTATCAAGAATTTGAAATTAAATTCATTTAAATACATTAGTAATAACATCTCATTGAAATACTATACTCTTTCATAGGACTATACAAGTAGTTTGTGTAATTTTATATATTAAAACGCTAGGATTCTTTGCTTATCTGGATTGATTGAAGAATTGGGAAAGTCGTAGAGATAAGGAAATTGAAAATTGCAGATATTGACTCTTTGTGGAAACTATAACAATGTCAGATATCCCATGACATTTACTAACTATCATTAAAATAAACTGAAATTGAATAAAATGTAGCAATTATTGGAAGAGTATAATCTAAAAAAGTTAATGTCATACCCAAATAAATAGCAGTCATCATGTTAACGTGATATATCCAAATCACAGAGGATGATTAGTAATGTAAGTTATTTCGAATGCAAAGGATTATTTAGACTTTCCTACACTTATGTAGCTTCTTTCGTATAAATTAATTTATGTTGTACTTGTCAGAACTTCAACACTTAATAAATTTTCAAAATCGTGTTAAAAGACAGTTTAGATGGTCAATATATGCCTAACTATGCACAGCTAGCAGTGCGGAATCGAACAAGGGGTTCAATTTCTTTCTCCATCCCTTCTCCCCTATAGCTAGCTACCAGCTGATCTGCATTCTCTTACTTTCTCCACCTGAGATAGGGATGATTGACTTCCAGAATTATTCGAACTTGCCATAACATAGAAACTAAACAAACGGGAGTCCTTAAAAATGATAACGAGTTTGAATTCAAAACGGTTACAGTTTAGCTATAGACGATCGAAGTACTGTTGAGTTTTGTAATATAATGTTTGCGTAGTCAGACATGGAAATATGTTTGTCTATAACGAATACATTCAATGGTAAAACTTGTGTCGCACACTACGTTAAGATCGTGGGGTCACAATATAGTGTACAATAGGTCATATACTGTCTTACCTAGCCTATACAGTAATACACGAACAAAAGCATTTGACCAACATGAAAACTTACATACAAATAGTATTAAAGTGGATTTATTCATAAAGGAATATGTAAAAGTTTAAAAAGATCTACAATTGATACCTGATGCTACTTGTCGCTATTCATGGCTATTATATATGATGGAGAATAGTGACATAAAGTGGCATAGGTTGATAATTTTCTAAATGAGGATAACTATTTGAGTTAAGAGTTTCAAAAATAAGTTATTTGGATGCGCAGTTTTCGAATTTGAAATAAAAACTAGAATATTTCTTACAGTTCCAGTACATATGGGAAGGAGTCAAGTGTTGAAATACTTTTGTCCGGTTGGTGTATATCGGAAATATACCCTTAACTTTTAATAATCTTTCTCCATTGAATTAATTTTGGTTATTTTGCATTTAACCAAAAGACACGTTATTTTTCTTCAGAAGTAATATTAATGATTTCTATACTCTACCAAAGTCATCACGAATCAGAAGAGTCGATGACTCATCACTTACAAGTCACCGAAACAGGACTAGTGTGTCATCATTAATCTTTACAACAGCAAAGCTATGGTCATTTTGAGAGGGACATATCAATCTATTGAAAGCTATACCGATCCATAATCAGTGAACAAATAGTAAATAAGTCTATAACTCGCGAGTCTTGAGTCTCATGACTCGAGTCATCGGAATTTGGGACGAGTCAGATGACTCGATGACTTGTGAAAAGCCCTGGATAATTTCAAGGTTATTCTCATTCATTTTGTCATCAATATATACTATTAAAACTATCGTATCTCAACAATGTAGTACTCCCACATAGCCCATTATGATAAAATTAAAATATAATAAGTATGTTCAATCCCGGGATCTTGGGATTAAACAAGATGCCAATCCCGAAATTCCGGAACTGTAAAAATACCCCGGGAGTGGAGTCCTTATTTCCAATGATTTAAATAAATGGAAAACAATCCTACTGAATACTGGCCTAATAATAACAAATTAAAATTTGTAAATTGTAGTATAAGTTCACATATCAGATGATGAGTGAACTTGAAAGTATCCCCTCGCCAACGTGAAGCGCCAGTTTCATCATCACGGGCTGGCATTCCTTTTCAAGGTCCTTCTGATGGAACTCGAACTCTTCCTTCGTCGCGGTCTGGATAGAGCAGAGCCAGGTGACTGCTTCCTTCACTTTGTCTAACACCTTCTTCTTATCCTCTTCCGTGATCTTGTTCTTCACTCTGTCATCCTCTACCGTGCTCTTGACTTGGTAAGCGTAGCTTTCGAGGGAATTCTTGGCTTGGATGCGTTCTCTCTGTGCTTCATCTTCACTTTTGAACTTCTCTGCCTCATCAACCATTCGCTTCATCTCAGCATCTGAGAGTCTGCTCTTGTCATTCTTGATGGTGATCTTCTCCATCTTATTGGTGCTCTTGTCCACAGCACTCACGTTCATGATTCCATTACCATCAACGTCGAAAGTCACGTCGATCTGTGGTACACCTCTGGGCGCAGGCGGGATTCCAGTCAGTTCGAATTTTCCTAGCAAGTTATTGTCGGTAGTCAAGGCTCGTTCTCCTTCGAACACTTTTATAGGGAGGACTGACTGGTTGTCTGAGTAAGTGGTCAACGTGAGATGCTGCTTGGTGGGGATGGAGGTGTTACGCTTGATAACGGTGGTCATGACGCCGCCTGCAGTCTCAACTCCGAGTGAGAGCGGAGCTACGTCGATGAGAAGAACGTCTTGTAACACTTCAGAGGTGTCTCCTCTCAAGATGGCAGCCTGGACAGCTGCGCCATAGGCTGCAGCCTCGTCGGGGTTGATACTTCTGTTCAATTCTTTCCCATTGAAAAAGTCCTGGAGAAGTTTCTGGATCTTAGGAATGCGACTGGAGCCACCTGCCAGCACGATATCTTGGATTTCACCCTTGCCTAGGCCCGCGTCTCTGAGGGCTTTCTCCACTGGCTCCAGCGTCCCTCTGAACAGGTCCTGGTTCAGCTCCTCGAAGCGTGCCCGGGTGATGCTAGTGTAGAAGTCGATCCCTTCGAAAAGCGAGTCAATCTCGATGTTAGCTTGAGCGCTGTGCGAGAGAGTTCGTTTGGAGCGTTCGCAAGCCGTCCTGAGACGACTTAAAGCGCGCTTGTTGGTGAAGAGGTTCTTTTTGTTCTTGCGCTTGAACTCGCCTAAGAAATGGTTCACCATTCGATTGTCGAAGTCTTCTCCGCCCAAGTGGGTATCACCAGCTATGCTCTTCACTTCGAAGATTCCCTCATCGATTGCAAGAACTGAGACGTTGAAAGTCCCGCCGCCCAGGTCGAAGATGAGCACGTTTCTCTCTCCACCGGTCTTCTTGTCCAGCCCGTAGGCGATAGCGGCTGCAGTAGGTGCGTTGATGATTCGAAGCACGTTCAGTCCAGAGATAATTCCGGCGTCTTTCGTAGCTTGTCGCTGCGCATCGTTGAAGTAAGCGGGAACTGTCAAAACCGCGTCCGAGACTGTCTTTCCGAGGTAGTCTTCCGCTGTCTCCTTCATCTTCAGCAGGACCATGCTGGAGATCTCCTCAGCGTAGAAGTTCCTCTTCTCGCCCCTGTACTCCACTTGGATCTTGGGCCGACCAGCATCGTTGATGACAGTGAAAGGCCAGTGCTTCATGTCGCATTGGACGATGGGGTCATCGTAGCGACGTCCGATGAGACGCTTCGCACCGAACACAGTGTTTGAAGGGTTCATGGCGACCTGGTTCTTGGCTGCGTCTCCGATCAGTCTCTCTGTGTCGTTGAAGGCTACGTAGCTGGGTGTGGTGCGGTTTCCTTGATCGTTTGCAATAATTTCCACTTTCCCATGCTGGAATATTCCCACACAAGAGTAGCAGGTACCGAGATCAATGCCGACTGCTGACATATTCCCATTCTTAGACTTGGTCGCTATACCTGATGGAAGATAGAGTTGAGTGTATCCACAACGACACATTCTATTTATACAATCTTTTAATTCATTCACTCTCCACGTTAACTTCACATTAGGAATATCAATGTCCATTTCTCTCTTCGGACTTTCTATTGCTTCAGAAAGTTCAGAAAAATGTGTCTCAGTTGGATTGAACTTTCGAAGAATTCCATCAATCTTAAATTCTAATTCTCGAATGTGCTTTTGAGTTTCAATTATCTTCTTTTCTACTCCAGCATTCACTTCGCACAAAATATTCTCCAATTCTCCTATTATTGATATTTCTTTCTTTTCGATAAGATTTCTCATTTCTTTGCAGACTATTCTTACTTCCGACTTCTTTCTTTCAATCATTTCTCTAAACGAGTTCACTTTATTCTGGAGTTTGTCACTCACTTCGAATAAACTAGCAGGTACAGATCCTGGATCTGCTGTTGCCATTATAGACTTGCTATTATTTTATTTGAGAACAGTTCAGTTATACAAAAGTATATTTTATTCAGAATATTAAATTAAATTAATTTAAATACATTAGTAATAACATCTCATTGAAATACTATACTCTTTCATAGGACTATAGTTTGTGAAATCTTATATATTAAAACGCTAGGAATTTTTGCTTATCTGGATTGATTGAAGAATTGGGAAAGTCGTAGAGATAAGAAAATTGAAAATTGCAGATATTGACTCTTTGTGTAAACTAAAACAATGTTGTTAACTATCATTAAAATATACTGAAATTGAATAAAATGTAGCGATTTTTGGAAGAGTATAATCTAAAAAGTTAATGTCATTCCCAAATAAATAACAGTCATCATGTTAACGTGATATATTCAAATCACAGAGGATGATTAGTAATGTGAGTTCTTTCGAATGCTTGGGATTTTTTAGACTTTACTACACTTCGGTAGCTTCTTTCGTATGAATTAATTTCAGTTGCATTTTGTCTGAACTTCAACTACAGATTGACTGGACTCGATACTCACAAGAATCATTAGCTATGTGATGAGTAAATCTTGAAAATCGTGTTAAAAGACAGTTTAGAGGGTCAATATATGCCTAACTATGCACAGCTAGCAGTGCGAAATCGAACAAGGGGTTGAATTTCTTTCTCAATCCCTTCTCCCCTGTAGCTAGCTACTAGCTGATCTATCTCTGATAACAGCATTGCTTCTCTATCATGTAGTAGTTGGTGAGAATGAAGAAACTTGGATCTTATCTCTTCTCTTACTTTCTCCACCTGAGATAGGAATGATTCACTTCCAGAATTATTCGAACTTGCCATAACATAGAAACTAATCAAATGAGAGACCTTAAAAATTACAACGAGTTTGAATTGTAAATGGTGACAGTTTTGCTAAGACGATCGAAGTACTGTTGAGATTTGTGATATCATTGCGTAGTCAGACATTGAAATATGTTTGTTTATAACGAATACATTAAATGGTAATACTTGTGTCGCACACTACATTAAGATCGTGGGACCATAAGATAGTGCACAATAGGTCATATACTGTATTACGAGCCTATACAGTACACGAACAAAAGCATTTGACCAACATGAAAACTTCCATACAAATAGTATTAAAGTGGGTTTAATAATATAGGAATATGTACTCGAACTGTAAGAAATACTCTAACTTGATTTTAAATAAATAATCTACACATTCTATTCATGCATAATTGGGGGCCTCAACTCAATAGCTAACTCCCTAGTTTAAAAAGATCCACTTTTGATACGATACCTGATGCCATTTGTAGTGACATAAAGTGACAGGTTGATAATTTTCTAAATGAGGATAAGTATTACAAAGTTTCAAAACTGCATAAATGTATTTACAATAAGAGTATATGATAGCACTGATTAGAACTTTCTGACCGCCCTAAGTAACTCTGACAAAAGATTTAATTTCCTAAATTCAACTCTGACTAATTCGAATGCGTATTATTCGAATCTGGAATCCGATTAGGTACATTCTATACTGTTTAGAAGCAATCCTCTTCATGAATAGACCCATTTTAGTACAATTTGTATTTGAAATAATGAAGTGTTCAAATATGTTTGTCCCTTTGGTACATATAAGAGGTTGCGTATATTTAGCATTACATTCGAGGAATGCGATGAGTTCTGGAGTTGGAATACAAGCAAAAAGATAATTGCGACAACTTTTGAACTTTTATGCCAAATTAAAGTCATTTACCAATAGTTTGTACTTATATGGAGGTAACCTCAAAATATCTGGCGAAAGCGTTACTCACAAAAGTATCGCATTTCGGAGGTTCATGGTCGTAATTAATTATAACATTTCAACACAAGATTAAATAGTTATTACACATCAAAATTTTCAATCGAAACTATCGTGATAACAAATGTGGAATAAATGTAAAACTAACAAAATCAAAAGTCAATAAAAATAGAAAAAGGAAGCCAACAAATAAATTCAAGTTTCAAAGTTGTATAAAAAAGTTTATAAATAAGAAAATATTTGTAATATATGACTCCTATTACGATCAATCGTAAAAATAGTCCCGAAATCATTCACTGATATCACAAGAAGATCTTGAAACTGTCCTTTCTCAGATCCTTTCTCACCGAACTGGATGAGTAGCTTCCCTTCATTGAAAAATATCTTCACTTTAGAGTCTCCATTGTCTGCTACTAAGATGTTCTGTTGCTGATCTAGACATAAACAATAAGCACAGTTAATGCTATCTTTCTTAACAACACATCTTGTCAAAATCCCTTCTCTAGAAAATACTTGAATTGGAAAATCAGTTTTGATTAGCAAAATGTAAAACAGTTCTTGAGATAGAGATATATCACTGATTTCAGTATCTTGATTACAGAATCCAGTCTTGAGAGATATTCTGCCATCCTCAATCAAATCTTGAGTTAACACTATTAAAGTCATTCCCTTCCATTGACCGACATAAATACGGATATTATCCGTACACATACTTCTGAGATTAAAATCATAAGATTTGGACTTTTCTACCTTCTCAGTGAATCCATTCAACTTAAGAATTGCTTCATAACATTGTACATAAATTGATTGGTTGAGAAACAGAATATTTTTTGGATTTTGGATTTCATTATCTTTAACAGATCTGATCCATTCTCCTTCTCTAGAGAAAATCTGGACTCTGTGACTGTCAGCTACATAAATGTTCTCATTCATAGGGTTAGTCGCTATACCCCATGGATTATAGAGTTGATTGTCTCCTCTTCCTTCTTCGCATTTACTCCATTTCAGTTGATACTGATTTTCTTCGTTATAAACTAGAATATGTTGATCACAACGACACATTCTATTTATACAATCTTCCAATCCATTCACTCTCCAATTCAACTTCACATTAGGAATGTCAATATCTATTTTTCTTCTTACCGAAGCTATTGAATTAGATATCTCAATTTGGGGTTTTAAATCTGGATCTAATGTTTCAAAAACTCTTTCCATTTCTTTCTTGTGCATTTCGATCTCTTCAATCTTTTCCTCAGTTTCAGTTTTCTTCTTCTCAATTTTAGTATTCACCTCTTCCCAAATGGTATCCAATTCTCGGATTATTGCTTCTTCTTTCTTTTCGATAAGAATTCTCATTTCTTTGCTGACTCTTCTTACTTCCAACTTCTTCCTTTCAATCATTTCTCTAAACGAGTTCACTTTACTCTGGAGTTTGGTACTCACTCCGAATAAACTAGCAGGACCAGATCCTGGATCTGCTGTTGCCATTATAGACTTGCTATTATTTCAATTAAGAATAGAGTAGAAACAACTACAATTTATTTAAAATGAAATTAATATCATATACGCACTGGCGTAGCTTACACCTATGTCGCCCGGGGCGGATGTATTTCATGCCGCCCCTCAACACATATTTCAGGAAAAATTCTGAGTTTACCAACATATATTTTATGAAACACAAGGTCAAGTGCCGCCCCCTATTAAGCGCCGCCCGGGGCGGTCCGCCGCCCTCGCCCTCCCTAGCTACGCCACTGCATATACGTACTATAAACTCATACTTATCCTAAGATTGTAATTTACCACAAAGAAATTATATATCCCAGTGACTTGCACTCCAGTCTTATTCTTAGTTTACTTTGATACAACTATGAATGTATGTGTATGCTTCATAACTGCATCTTCATAAGGGGCGCATGCATTTGTCCGAATTTCTTACTAATTTTTGTGCATTTGTCCGAATGGAGCTTTGTAAGTTCTGCATTTGTCAGAATTTCATAGTTTGCAAATAAACATCACTCCTAAAAACTGCAAAATCCTAGCATTACAATATATCCCCCGACCAAAATGCCTCAATGGTCCCAAAGGGGAGCAAGATGCCTCACCTAAAAGGCCTCTACACACACCCCTTTATTCAGAAAAACACTTTTAGGACAAATGCATACTTCAGTCGGACAAATGCATACTTCAAAATTCGGACAAATGCAGAACTTACAAAAATCAATTCGGACAAATGCAGCTTCCCCCTCATAAGTATGCATATTTAGGAGATAAATAATATTAGATCGGCTACGATCCAGTAGATTTTTTAAGAGATGATGAACAAAACAATGCTAGACTCTCCCTCGCTTCTTGAACAACATTATGCATATCAGCAGCCAGTGGGGCAGATTTAGATGAAATTCAAACTACGATTACGGATAATACTAGCCTAGGAGGTTTATGTCATTTCGATGGTGTACCAATCTGACTTCTGTATGACCTCCAGTGACAATTTTTCACAATAATTAAGTAGTGATTGAAATCGAGTATCCTTAATGAATGTGATGTTAAAACAGGATCAATTTTGACCTTAACAGTTAGCATTAATCTTTAAAACATCCCTACAACCAATAATACAGTAACAGTATTTAACTGGACAAATACTATACATCAAAATGATTGACATTTTGATAACTAGAAACTTTATGCAAGAAACATTAATAAACGTTCAAGATACATATGTAAACACGCAGTTTATTTAAATTCTGCACATTTTCGAATGATTTCAAGCAACATTATGATTTCTTGGCACAACTTATGATAAATGGAGTCTTTAGGATGTGAAGACAAGATGTCCTGTATTGTCTTAATGGCTTCTATACTGAGAAGTTCCAGGTAGTACTCGGGCGTTTTATACACCAAATTACAGATAATCCATAAGGAACACAGCAGAATTCGTTTGTCCTTTGCTTCCAAGCATTCCACTAACAAATCCAATGTATCATAATCCACAGATCTAGCAATGCGATAATCTAGTTGACCAATCACCTCAACGGCTAGAGATAGCGCTTTTTCCCCACTCTCCTCCCAGCCCCACTTCTCATGTCCCATCGCGAAGTAAGCAGTGAATGCAATGGCACACGAGATTGCATCTTGGTTGTACTTGGTGTGTTTCTTTAGTACGGTGACTACTGGAGCTAGCAGCTGACGGGAAACAACTGCTGACTCATCTTGAAGACATGACGATGCGATGTTCTCAATGCAACCCATTATCATACCGATCAATTCCTTATTTTTAGAGTTTTTGCCTAGAACCCGAACCAGTAGTTTGCAATGCTCTCTCTTGCTCAGTCTCAGACAGTTTGGGAGGCATCGGTATGTGATGCTCATGAGTGAATCACTAGTATCACATAGATCTTCATCTATCGAGTTGTGTGTTATTTTCATATTAATGAGGCACATTAGAATGTCTACTCCCCTTAGATCTATCCCAATGTATGCCTTCTGCACGATATCCATTCTAAATAATATCCTGTGTAACGTGCGTAGCGATTCGCTCAGAATGAAAGGGAGACCGATTCCCATGCTGGAGCATGCTTTTTCTACTACACCCAAAATGAACTTGGAGAGCACGTAATACATTGTCTGATGCGACTGTTTGAAAGAGGGGATGCATGAAAACAATGAGAAAATCGTATAAGCATTCACCACGAGTCTACCTACTTTTGGTAAGTCTATCTCATTCATTCCAATCCTATGCAGTAGTGCTACCGAAGTCTCTATTGAACGGCGAACAAGTGTATCACTCAGACTTTTGCGAATAGGATATTCCAACGCATAAAGACAGGCAGTACAACCAATCATTCGTTCTATATATTGCCAGGAGGGGCGTGAGGAAGACAGGAGAGTTATTATATAGTAATCCAATGCGTCCAACACTAAAGGGATCAATCTAACAGAGAAATCCTCAGAGTAAATAACAGATTTATTCATTTTGTTGTCAAATATGTGTAAGTACAGCTTTTGCAAGTAATCACTGTTAGTTTTATAATAACGGGCTACAGTGGAAATCAGGTATTTCTCTTCGCATAACCCTGTAATCTCCTCAGAATGTAGCATAAATTCAAACTTCTCATCTGTGATTGGAGTGTCGTAGAGTCCAAAAAAGACCAGATTCTTACTGAGAGATGTTAAGAGTTTACCTGGTATCTCATCAAGGTACGGCCAACCAGATATATCAAGGTGAGTGAGGGAGGTGAGTTTGGAGAGAAAGTCATACATAGGATAAATTTTGTTAAGATAAAATTCGACATCATCAATCAGGTCCGTGATTATAGGGTTCATGTATAGATATAGTTCTTGTAGCATAACATCTTTTAAGAAATCGAATGAAGTATCCACACTTTTGACTGAAAAATCGTCGAAGAAATTGGTGAAGTGAAGGTCTAGAATTTGTAGATTATTTAAAGAAGACAGGATTAAGGCTAGAGTTCCTAAGCAACTTGTGTCCTCCAAATCGAGATAGTAATTATCACTCAAATCTAACTCGACTAGGTTCGAGAAACAAAAGAGAATTGAGACGCGATGGAATTCCTCACAGTCTTGAAGTTTCAAAGTTTTTAAGGATTGACAAACTTTAGATCCGACTAATTCTTCAAGGATATTGTCTGATATGTTAAGATTCCCGGAGAAATCGAGCGTTGATAAATTGTACGATTTGAGGTGAATGATCCTAGAAAATGTATAATCTACACTCCGAACACCAAGCGTTACTTTTGAAAGAGAACATATTTTATCAGAGAAGAATTCTTCAATAAAGTCCATTGGAAAATCTTCATCTTGAAACGCGTGATTGTAGAGAAGATCTGAAATCCAATAAGGCAAAGCGGACTCTGTAGAAATAGAGAGATTGGAGAATGACCTGAAATAGGAAACTATGTCTGAAATTCCGTAACGGCTGTGAGGAGTGGCAGAGTCTGATTTCGACTTGTAGGAGTTCCTGACTATATTTGAGAAGGATAAGATGCACATTTCCCAAAGAGGCAGCAAACGCTGGGAATGAATTGAGAAGTTATTGTCCTCTCCTCTCACTGCCACCCAATTCATGCTAATATATTACAAATATATTAATTCTCCAGATTGACATTTTAAAAGAAAAATTACCTCCAAAAAAAAGAATGGAGATTCTAAAGATTAAACATTGTGGTCAAAATACTGAAATATTAAATGAAAAATGTCAAAAGCAAATCTAGATCACTCTTAACAGGCTCATTTATCAGGAATACTACGGATTACAACACCAAGTAATACCGATCAGATATCCTTAGATTTGGGAACTATCATTAAAGTTTTCTATAATCCTTACTATTAAAACTCGATTAATGTTTACATATACAGTCGACTCCGCTTAATAGGGCCACTGTTTAATCGGGTCAGCCGCTTAATCGGGTCACTATTGGCAGGAGCGGAATAGCTCTCACACATAGAAGCTAATACAAAATATTTTCGGTTAATAGGGGCTTCCGCTTAATCGGGGCAAAATGTCCTCTGGCCGATGTGGCCCTATTAAGCGGAGTCGACTGTATATATATATATACAGTTGACTCCGCTTAATAGGGCCACATCGGTCAGAAGACATTTTGGCCCGATTAAGCGGTGTATTAGCTTCTATGTGTGAGAGCTATTCCGGTCCTGCCAAAAGTGGCCCGATTAAGCGGCTGACCCGATTAAACAGTGGCCCTATTAAGCGGAGTCGACTGTATATATATAAACAAGCGCGCTTCGCTTGCTTGCGCTGCGCGGCTGGCGGATACTTTGTGTCCGCTGGAGGCTCCCTGCGGGCGCCTGGGGTCACATTGGTTAAATTATAAGGAAGATAAAATCTCCAAATAGGCTGTCCTACTGTTATAATCGATATCGCACGAAAAATCACCAAATTTGACAATTTTTCAAATTTTTGATGCATAATGATGACGTCATAACAAAGTGATGAGTCATCATTTTTTATGATAGTTGCATCATATGTTAGGTATGTTAGTATACATATTCTATTAAAGTTTCAGCCTTCTATCTCCTATAATGGCTGAGTTATGCTCGAATAACTGCATTGCTTAACTTTTAAAAATGTGACAATGACGTCATAATTCCATGATGAGTCGACATTTTGCTCTGACCTCAAAACTTAGTGGAGCCATAGCCAAAATACTCCCACATGCCAAAAATCAGCTTCCAAGGATGCACAGGGTGACCCATAAGTTCTGTTACAAGCTTCATTAGGTATAAAATTGTTTATACTCAAACGATCTTAGTTATTACTATGGTTCTTAGAGATTGTAATTCGAATATTTTCAATGATTTTAAAAGATTTTTCGATTCTATGACTTAGAAATGTGTTTTGTATAGTGAGTTTTGAGAAAAAAAATGTGTCCTGGTACGCAGCGAAAATCATGAATCAGAGCCCACTGCTTTTCAAGCTATCTTCCCAGAGACATTTTCCTCGACCACTCTAAATTTGTAGAGATATAAGATGTTCAGATCAGTGCATTTTGAAGACCAATTGGGTCAGATCTGAAACTCCTCATCAGAGATTTGATAACTTACACTATTTATGCCATAAGGACATCTCCTATAATAGGAGCTGCAGTAAAAGAGATATTATAAGAAAATATAGAATAATTCAGAAATAAAAAAAGTTATATTAAATGTTAAATCCAGAGAAATAAAAATTCTAAAGAACTCCCTTGTTTTTAATCGTGGTAGAAAAGTTGAAGTTTGTCTTGATACTTTTCATAATTTGTAGTAATGATACAATCATGTTGAATGAGAGAAATACCTTGAAGTAGAGAGAACTGTCTATCTCGAGATCCTTTCTCACCGAACTGAGTGAGTAGCTTCCCTTCATTGGAAAATATCCGTACTTTGGAACCTCCACAATCTGCTACTAAGATGTTGAGTAGCTGATCTAGACAGAAACTAGAAGCACATTCAAGGCTATACTTCTCAATGACACATCTGGTCAGAATGCCTTCTTTAGAAAATGCTTGAATTGGAAATTCTGCTTTGAAAAGTAAAATGTAAAACAAATCTTGCGAAAAACATATATGACTGATTTGAGTATCTTGTTGACAGAATTCAGTCTTGAGAGAGATTCTTTTTTCCTCAATCAAATCTAGAGTTAACACTATTAGATTCATTTCCTTTGATTGACCGACATAAATACAAATTTTATCTGTACAGATACCGCTGAGAGGAAAATCATAAGATTTAGACTTTTCTTTCTTCTCAGTGGATTCATTCAATTTCAGAATTGCGTTAAGGCATTCAACGTAAATTGAATTGTTGTGAAATAGAATATTGTTGGGATACATCATTTCGTCATCTTTCACAGTTCTGATCCATTCCCCTTCTCTAGAGAAAATCTTAACCTTAAAATTAAATCGGTCAGCTACATAAATATTCTCATTCATAGGGTTAATCGCAATACCAGCAGGACGCAGGAGTTGATTGTTTCCATTCCCTTCTTCGCACTTGCTCCATTTCAGTCGATACCAAGGATCTTTATTATAAACTAGAAGTTGTTGCTCACAACGACACATTGTGTCTATACAATCTTTCAATTCATCCACTCTCCACTTTAATATCAAGCTAGGAATGTCAAAATCCAGTTCTCTTTTAACTGAATTGTGTTTTTCTGAAATATCATCTAGTGGATTTATTCCTTCGGATACTTCTGTCATTTCCTCCTCAACTTCACTTTTTGTACTCTGCATTCTAGTTCTCATTTCTTCCCAAATAGCATCCAATTCTCGGATTAGCTCTTCTTCTTTCTTTTCGATAAGATTTCTCATTTCTTTGCTGACACTTCTTACTTCCAACTTCTTCTTTTCAATCAATTCTCTAAACAATTTCACTTTACTCTGGAGTTTGGTACTCACTTCGAATAAACTAGCAGGACCAGATCCTGGATCTGCTTTTGCCATTATAGATTTGCTATTATTTCAATAGAGAACAATTAAACTTTATCTAATAAGAAAAGAATATCATAGCCTATACATTTATACTCGATAGTAAACTCGTAATGTGCAACAAAAATTCTATATCTTAGTGACTACACTTCAACCTTATTCTTAGTTTCACAATCAAACGTTACTAATCAACGGAAACTAAATGGACGACTATATTAATTTCATACTTAAAACAAGCACATTTTTCTAACACAAATGCTAACATCTGCAGATACTGTTATGGATTGCAATGCTGAGAAATCCAGCTAGCGTGATTCCACAGGAATCAGCAATACTCACCACGCCCATCGAGAACTCCACTCTCTTACTCTCGATCTCGTTACGCACACGGTAGAAGGCATTCGCATAGGTTGCTCCTCCTAGCAACCCTTCGAACAGTATGACACAGAACGTGATTAGGATGAATGGAATGAACATGAACTCTGCTTCTAGGTAGAACAGAACGAAGATGGCTGCTTGCAAGAAGGACATCAGCCATAGGTATTTGATTCTGAAGAAGATGACACTTGAACGGGAAACGAATACACCGAATTGGTACAGAAACTGATAGACCCTGTACTGTGTGTTTTGGTCTATGCAGGCATTCTTGTAGTAGAGCAGCTCGAATAGTCCTTGAGTGATCATGTACTCGAACACGTAGACTATAAATAGCGGACACATGTAACGCAGTAGATATCGGATGAATAGGGTGCGTACTAGGAATTGAGTAATATTCTCTTTCCATGACTTCTCTTGCTTGGTAGAAGATATATCTTCGCTTGGATCAGCAAATACAGCCTCCTCTTCTTCTGGATCATAAACTTCGTCATCATTAATTAAACGCTCTTCGTTTACAGTCTGTTCCAACTCTTTTCGTCTGTAGATTTGTGGTAGTTTTATTTTGAGAAGTGTGAGCTGTGGAATGAATAGAAGACCCCAGAATGCAATCCCCATAATGAACGGAACTACTACCATGAGAAAGATCGCAGTCCTGGGAGATAGGAAAAAAGTTAGAATGAGGTAGGATAATGCTCCAGATATTCCAGCTGCTCCTGTTCCACTAGACCAGGCCGCAACCTCGCTTTTACTATATATCGCAGTCAGACTGAGGAATGTAATCTCTCCAAGTCCCTCCCCAATACTGGCAAACACGACTCCTAACAGTATCAGTCCAAGCTGGTAGGAGGAAGCGATGATAAGGAGACTTGCTAGATTAGAAATAATGCACACTGACACTCTAATGTGATAGGAAATGTAGTCCAAGCACCAGGAGAGAGTTATCTTCACTACCAGACTCGGGATAATGCTTGCTAGGAGAATGACACCTGTGGAAAGTCTGTTACATTTGCGCCCTGAATCGGCGTCATAGCACACTGCTTTGGTAGAGTTTAAATGATTGGAGTTGTTATTGCTGGGACGTGCGGAGTCGTCCAGAAGATCATAAGCCGCACTCAGTATGAGAAAGTAGGCGTAGCTGCTGATGAGGCCAATTATCCAGAATCCGATTATTGACAGCTTCTTTGCAATATTGATTTGTTTGCTCGTAGGCGCGAGTTGCATTTTCAAATCTAATGAGTCAATGACAAAAGTTGTCTTAATCATAAAGCACTAGCTACTCTGCTCGTTTCGAAATGAATGCTTTGGCTGATCTAAATGAGTATGATAAACTGTTTTGAATTTGACAGAATTACAAAGCACTTACAAGTGCATATAATTGCTTATTGTCAAAGGCTAAATGGTCAAGTAATTATGATATTTCCATCCAGGGAAGTAGGAAGGGGGCGGGTGCGATCCCAACCCCACGATCCAGAGCAGAAAATGCTGCCACCAAAAATACTATAATTCGGACGGGGGAGTTAAAGGTTTCCCCAATTTATGTGGTGTTTGAACATTAAAACACCATAACTCGCAAAAACCTCGATGAGGGGCTTTGGTGAAAGCTGAGACAATTCTGCGTCGATTGAAGAAAATCAGGATAGCATGTAGCTCGCTGAGTTATGCTCTACAAAAGATAAGGGGTTGGAAATTCTGCAAAAGATCGATTTGCAAGTTATTCACAAGAATCACAATTTTGGTATCCTAAAAGCTCACTTTAAGCGCTTCTGGGGTTTTTGACACCTCGCTTCCTCTTACCAGTCCAAGCTGGAGGTATATATTTCCTTACCCCTCAGCAGTGGCATAGCCACTGTTGAGTGGTAAGGAAATATTACAATAATAATTACAGATTTCCGATTAAATAAAGAACTGTATATGTAGATTCCGCACGTAGTACGAAGTAATAGTACTTGTACAATTAGTTCAAATCGAAAGTTTCAAGATTATACAACCAGGTGTGATCTCTGTTTCAGGGCGCCAAAACGAAAGCGCGCTCACTTTGTAAAACACGAAGTGGAGATTAGTGTGCGCTTAAAAACAATTTTGAAACTATTGAAAGCTGTCGTCTGAATTAACTGTATGTACCCTAATATTCATTGTTGCAGAATTTTGAGTGGAATTACATCTTTGAAGTAAAGGTGAAATTAATTCCAGTTCTTCTAAATCAATTATTGCCTCTATGTTACAGCTTGCTGAGAATAACTGTATAATAAACTCGATAACTGATTTCGGATAACAGTATTCTAAACCTAATTAGATAATCACATGAATCAGATACGCAGATGTCTTTATGAATATCAATAGATGTTATAGAATGGAATAAACATTAGTCTCTTAGAGTAATAGCATGATTCAAACTCGCACATTTATATCTGCATACAAGATAACCTCAACATAAGAACACAAGAATGCACGATGGAAATATGGGAATCACTTGACTGCTAACCTTTGAACAATTATCAGGGATATGTACTTATTAATACTTTATAGTTCTATTATATAAACACAAACTTATTAAACTAATTTGATATATTAGCTATAGCTACCATTTAGATCCAACCAAAACATTCACTTTGAATAGCGAGTAGCAGGAATAGGCACTACTTGTAAGTAAGTATATAATAATTAAGACAAGGTTTGGTCATTGTATTAGAAAATGGAACCCGCACCCACCAACAAACAGGTCGCTTTTGCGAAGAGACTGTCTCTTATCGGATTCTGGATAATAGGCATCGTGAACAATTACACCTACGTTGTAATCCTGAGTGCAGCTTATGATCTTCTGGACGACTCAACAATTCCTAGCAACTCTACAATGCCCAGCAACTCTACCAACCTGATGTGTTATGACGCTGCTTCAGGGCGCGAATGTAACGCTGTTTCCACAGGTGTCATTCTCCTAGCCAACATTATCCCGACTTTAATTGTGAAGACAACTCTCTCCTGGTGCTTGGACTACATTTCCTATCACATTAGAGTGGCAGTATGCATTATTTCTAACCTAGCAAGTCTCCTTATCCTCGCTACTTCTTACCAGATAGGACTGATACTGTTAGGAGTCGTGTTCGCTAGTATTGAAGCTGGGCTTGGAGAAGTCACATTCCTCAGTCTGACTGCGATGTACAGTAAAAGCGAGGTCGCGGCCTGGTCTAGTGGAACAGGAGCAGCTGGAATAGCTGGATCACTCTCCTACCTCATTCTAACTTTTTTCCTATCTCCCAGGACTGCGATCTTTCTCATGGTAGTAGTCCCGTTCATAATGGGGATCGCATTCTGGGGGTTTCTATTCATTCCACAGCTCACACTTCTTAAAAAAAAACTACCACAAATCTACAGACGAAAGGAGTTGGAACGTACTGTGAGCGAAGAGCATTTAATCAAAGATGACGAGGATTATGACCCAGACAAAGGGGAAGATGGATTGGCTAGGCCAAGCGAAGATATATCTTTTGTCAATCAAAAGAAGACATGGAAAGAGAATATTACTCAATTCCTAGTACGAACCTTATTCATTCGGAAGCTACTGCGTTACATGTGTCCTTTATTTCTTGTCTACGTGTTCGAGTACATGATCAATCAAGGACTATTCGAGCTGCTCTACTACAAGAATGCCTGCATAGACCAAAACATGCAGTACAGGGTATATCAGTTTCTGTACCAATTCGGTGTATTCGTTTCCCGTTCAAGTGTCATCTTCTTCAGAATCAAATACCTATGGCTGATGTCCTTCTTGCAAGCAGCCATCTTCGTTCTGTTCTACCTGGAAGCAGAGTTCATGTTCATTCCATTCATCCTAATCACGTTCTGTGTCATACTGTTCGAAGGGTTGCTAGGAGGAGCAACCTATGCGAATGCCTTCTACCGTGTGCGTAACGAGATCGAGAGTAAGAGAGTGGAGTTCTCGATGGGCGTGGTGAGTATTGCTGATTCCTTTGGAATCACGCTAGCTGCATTTCTCAGCATTGCAATCCATAACAGTATCTGCAGATGTTAGCATTTGTGTTAGGAAACTGGACTTGTTTCAAATTTAGTTTTGTTGTATGGTTATTTTAACTTTATATGAAATTTTCAGAGATAAATAATATAATTTGAAAATAATATAAATTGGGCTCGAATACAATACGTATAGCAAAACATTACAATTTAGTACAGTAGTTCAAATATCCTAAATCTACGTCTATTCCCTTGACATTTACTAGATTCAAAAAATTGGACCAGGGATATGATTGAAGTCCATTCAGTAAATACAGGATTGGCCAAAATCGTCAACCATGCAAGATATTCCTCAATAAAGTATTAACAGCATCTTTACTATTAAAACTCGATTAATGTGTATGTGTATATATATATATATATATCTGTAACGAATTGAAAATTGTTTCACTTAGTTCAGCAAATAATTGAAGCATATTAAATCAGATTAGAATCTTAAAATTACTATTTAAAATTGTCAATATAAATTGAACATGAAATTATTTCAGGTTGGAAATGCAGTTCAAAATAGAGAAATATTGAAAAAATCGTAATTTTAATTCAAATATATTTAAGAATAAGCAATTCGATACATTTAACGGTCTTGAATTAACAAAATTCAAAACAAATTTATCTCATAAACAAAATTAACTCTTAAAATAAAACGAGGTCTCTGCAACTTAAAATATAATTCCGTAAATAGTTTAAAATGTAAAAAAAATGAGAGAAACGATTTCTATCGTTTACTGATGAAACCTCTCATTAAGCAGATCTAGCTAAACCAGCACATCCTCCTCAGTTAGATCTGCCCAATGCTCCACATCCGGGTTGTATGTGTAACCGTAATGGTGAACAAATTCAAAGCGGAAATAATAGAACACCCATTGCCAGTAGTTATTATCGGCCGCATCTTCGCCAAGGATTTTCCATGAGGCGAAATGCGGATTGATTCGTTTGTAATCTGTGTATTTGAATCTCTGGTTATTATAGACGATAGTGTGATCAGTATTCATGCAGTGGGTGCACTCTATAATCGAGAATGTGTTCGAAGTTTCGTGGAAATACCCAACTAACCCCTTGGGTCGATGTAGTGACCCGCAATAGTGGCGGTGACCTTCTGAGGACATGAGACAGGGCTCTTTGCAGAAGGGACAGAGAGACTGGCAGGTGACAAGGAGCTTGTGAGGGATCGCGTGTTGGTGTATGAAGCATCATTGATAGTTGTATGGATCAATCCCAGCCAACCGAATCGACTAGACATGTGGTCGAATGATCGGGTGAAGAACTCTACGAAGTCTTCCTCATGGTCCACAGGATTCTGATATACGTCTAGAATATCAAAGTCACTTCTTCTCAGCTCTTTGGAGTATGATTTGATTTTTTCATAGAAGATAGGTTTCCAACTAGATTTCGAAGTCTTGATAAAAGACTTCAAATCAGCAATGTAAGACTGCTTCAGTTTATAAATGCTGGGATCTAAAATGCTAGCTTTAATTTCCTTTTGTACTTCTTTATCTTGGCAGTAGATTTTAAATTTAGTTTCGATCCAATTCCGAATGAAATTGATGGGATCGTGAATGTATGCGATGTATTGATCGAAATCCTTTTTGATTGCCAACTCTCTCAGAATTCTGAGCTGAAGAGAACTTCTCCTTTTGAAGGTATCAAGGTTTCTAGGATCGTTCTGGAAATGATGTATGATATCCGTTAGCAATTCAGATTCCAAATAATTGACCATTTTCGCGAATACAATTTCGGCTAAGGCCCGTGCGCACGATAGGTTAGTCTGTGTACCTTGACACAGCTGAATGAAAACAGGCTTCAGCTCTATCCTGAGATTTAAGAGTTGAGCAGTTGCGTTGGTGTCACAATGAAAATCTCTCTGTAACATTTTGAGGTGTGTAACACCTTTACAGCAAATGTAGAAAGAAAATTCGTACATGAATAACTCTGTCAACACGATTTGTTGAACAGTGTCGCTTTTTTCTTTATCATTGAACTCCGCAACTTGGCTACAGACAATATTAATCAGATGAGAGAAGGACTGGTTTGAATAGGGAACAGATTTGTCAAGGGAGTATAAAAATTCTTGGCACAATGATGAAACGATTTGAATAAGTTGACAAATTTTTTCTTGGGAATTATCTGGTGTCTCTGTCAAGCCTTCTAAATTATGGCGTAGCGAGTAGTCGTAGAAATCAGTGAAGGTACAGTTTGGAGAAATGAATCCTTCATTATCAGGAATTAATATTTTGAAATGACTCGATCCGAAGTGAAAGCCTAACAATCTTATATCATCAAACTTTTCACGATCTCCTACAAGGAGTTCTCTTGATTCTTTTGATATTTCAAAGTTAGCGAGAACTGAGTTAAATCTGAATTCTGCCTGAAGATCTGATTGTATATCAACAGGCAAAGAGTCGCAGTTCTTACTCAAAGTAGAATCCCACTTACTCCAATGACGATCAAACAGCATCTCTAGTTGCAAGTTGGGCTTAGTCCAGTCGCCCTTCTCATTGTGTCTAATTATATCTTCTTTAGCTTGTTTAAGGATTACTTCACGCATCTGATTGGGATCTGCTTTGATTTTGAGTACGTCTTTCCTTTGCTTGTAATGCAATTCAATTTGTTCTTGAAGTGATTCTTGTTTTTGATATCTTGTTGAGTCAAAATACTTCTTTGCATCTTTCTCTCGTTCCTGCTGAATTTCTTTATACTCACTCTTCTGAAACAAATATTCCACAGTTCTCTCCTCCAATTTACCAGCCGCATTCCTACACCACAGTCTAATCAAATCCTTACTCATATCATAAACTGAATCGATGTCTTCCAACACCGCATTTGAAATATAAACTATTTTTCTATTTAAATGATTAAGAGTATCGGCATCATACTGGTATCTCCATTTAGTCAACTTATCATCAAATTCGAAAGCTGCATAACATTCTAAGATGGTTTTGTATTTCAAGATAAATTTTTGGCTCAGCACTGAATTCCAAATATCTTTCAATTTTTGTGTCCACGTAGCTATGCTTTGAAAGTGTATGTTCCTACAGTACTCCTGTGTAATCTTCCGTTTAAGAGTTTCACAGCGAGCGCTGTAGTCAGACGATAGCACGGACATAGGGGAATCTGAACTATACAGACCAGGGATTAAATAAGTATCAAGGTGCACGTTGTAGTCAATGACGTCAGTAAACTTTGTGAAGTTTGGGAAGCCTTCAAGCTTAGCTGCGTGAACCGTTGTATAGTCAAGGAACTTAATGAGCTGTTCTTTCCCTGCAGAGAGGTTTTCACTCGTGTTTACATTCTGGTGTACGAATATGCACCTGACTGGCTTAGCAGATGCCAATTGAATTTTCATAAGCGCTAGGATTGCAATTTGGAGAATCTGTTTAAACTTAGCCTGATCCTCACCGAAAAGATTGATAATGACCAAGTCACTAATTCCTGTAACGAATGTGGCCAACTCGTTATCATGGGAGGCCGGGAGGATCCCCGTTAACTCGGGAGCTCCAAATCCCTCAGTATCCAGCACTACGAGATAATGATAGCCCAATTTCTCACTCGCTGACTTGTCCACTGGGATTATCTGCATGAAGATACCTCTAGTGCAACGCCCTGATTTGAAAGGAAATTGTGAGCTGAACATTGTGTTGAGTAACGTTGACTTTCCACTGCTCTGAGTTCCTAAAATTCCGATAACAAAAATACGTTTATCTTCACCTACCTCTCCACTCAGCTCCTTCAACACACTAGACACCCAACAGAGTGGAATATGAGTAACAGACCCGTCCAATATCTCAAAGCTGTGGCCAGAGAGAATCAGTTTAACATCTGAAGGGTTGAAATCAAGTTTTTGGATAATTTCATTTTGCTTTAATCTCGCGTTCACGAAAATTTCATACACCTGCCCTAATTCCCGCATGATGTGCTCGATGCCGAGTGTTTTTGCCATCGGTGATGCGCTCTCTCTCCAATCCAGCATTTTCCTGCTTCGATTCGTCGTTATCTGTCGACCTCCTATTGAGTGGGTACAGATACTTCAAGGACAACCGATCCAAGCAAGTTTGCAGGATCCTCCACAGGTACACCATGTCGTTACCCACATTATGAGCACAAATCGTTCTGAGAATTGTGAGGAAGAATTGGCAAGGTCCTGGCGGATTGATCAGGTAGCCAATCTGGTTGTTGCGGGCCAGGTTCAGAGTTCCTCTTAACTTCGTCAAATGGGCCTCTCTGCACTCGATACCCATTTTATAGCCCTTCAAAGCGAACCACTCACGATCTGCACTCGCCCACTTCTGCCATTGCTCAAGTTGTAAAGGCAATAACTCCGATTTCAGAAGATACAGATTGTCCAATAGCTCTTCATTCTCCCGAAGCACGTCACTGAACAGCTGATCGATCTTCTCCTGGAAAGGAACAGTCATTCTAGTCACATCTGTGTCCTCGTCGAAATCAATATTGTGTTTAAGTGCCACTTCTTTGCACATATCAAGCGACATCTTAGGAAGTTCACATCTCTTGAGAATCCCGTTCATACTCGCAATGACGTGTTCTGGAATGTTCGCACGATTGGAATACTTGCTGATGAGGTAGAATGTTTTATTCTCTTGAATGGTCAGGGGACGAAATCTCTTTAACTTGGGGGACTTTCGGTCCATAATTACCAAACATACCTTATGTCTATACGATTCAAGAATTTTTTCGACCTCATTCAACTCACTCTCAGTTGCTTCTTCAAGAGAAATAAAAATATAGACAAGAGTTGAGATATCGAGAATGAAATCTAACTGTTTTTTGAATGAAAAAGCGTTACCTCTCAAATTCAGGAAGAGAAGTGGTTCATTATAACATTCCATTTTGCCTTCGAGGTTGGCAGGCAAGAACCAATTAATCTCAACTAAACCTTTGAAATGTACTTTAGGGGTGGAATTCCCTTTTGTTTCATTGTGAAAGAAACAATTAGGTATTCCCAGTAAGCTATTCAAAGTCTTTTTTATAACTACTTGTACACATCCAAGAGCGAATGAATGAGATGTAGTAGATCTTCTCTGTGAAAATAGGAATTATCTTAGTCTGGTTCAATGTTTTATCAATTTTATAGCTCTGAGTGAAGATGGAATGGTAGGAAAGGGAGAAGAGGGTAGGGTTGCCAGTACGGGGGTTGGTAACAATCAAAGGTAAGGAGAGCTGACATTTTGCTACATGAGAAAGAAAAATCTGTCTGAATATGTGGTCGCATTCTAAAAACAGTTTCAAGAATATATCCATTGTGTTAATCTCATCATCTTCGTCTCCATCTTCATATGTCGAGATTACAGAGGACATATTACGACTGTCTGGGTCCAAGCCTAAGATGCATTCCAGCATTCTCTCTGACAAAGCATCGATCTTTCTGTCAAGTGGAGATTCACCTTCTTTCCCCTCATAAGTTTCAGTCAAACTTTCGTTCGTATCAAGCAGTTTTATTCTTGTACATTGAAAGAAACTGAGTTTTCGACACGGATTCAAATGTTCCGCAGGGCTTGTAGCCATCTAGAATTACAGAGAAATAATACTTGAATTGTCGTAGACTACAATATCTTTATTTAGGGAATACTAGCAAATAATTATGATGGATTGAATAAAAAAGAGAACGATTCCTAAGATCGAAAACAATTTCAAGCAGGAAGATTGGGGCACAACCTATTTAAGGTAGGGCACACATTTCGTAAAATATTTTCGTTTTGATAGCTGTTTCTTTTTTTATGGTAGAATTTGGAAGGGATGATGGTTGCATACTCCCACAATTCAATCCCTATCTGGCCTTATCCTCGCGCCGTTGCTGGTTTCAAGTATCCATCATTTGAGAGGACCTTTGGGCGCTTGGGACCCCTTTGATAACATGCTGCCTGAAATCTCTAAAGTACTTTATAACCAATTATACCAACCGATATAGTAGATACATCGTGAACAAAAATAAACAAAATATTTATTATATATATTAGAAGTCTAAATCCCTAAAACTCCCATGTCAAATATCTAAATTTGGTGGATTTCAGATGGCTGACAGGTATAAACAAGGAATTCGGACACTGGAAATCTAATTTTAAGAGTGTGAATCAATTGGACTTGATTTGTGTCCATTACCTGAACTAATGAAAGATTGCAGGCAGATGTAATAACAGAAATTATGAATCAAAATATTCTATTCAAAAAAACAATCTAAAAACTAAGAAAATGCATAGTCCTGGCACTGAATGGCCTCCAGTACCTTCTTCTTGAGTGTGGCATAGTTCTTGTAACGTGGCAACCGCATGGTACGCCCACAAGTGGAAGCAGTTGGGAGATTTTCATATTCCCCTTCTAACACGTACACTGAGAGTACGGCAGAGTCTGATGCTAACAGAGCAGATCCTGTAGCGAAGTAGAGGAGTTGCTGTCTCTGTGAATTCTTCATATGTCTGATCAGTCTGTAGAAGTTGCTGGTGAATGCAACTCTGTCCTCCTCTGTGATTCCCAACGAGAACTGAATGGCTGTCTGTCTCTTCAGTCGGGAGTAGGAGACCACCGCACTTCCACCGGTTAGGATTAGCTGCAAGTCTTCGGCTGTTAGATCGCGAATGAAGTTGGCAGGAATCACAGTCACGAAGCCTTTCCGTAACTCCTCCAGTTCTTCCTTCAGACATCCGACCATCAAGTACATGGAGTAGAGCCGCACATACTCCTGCACATTATCAGGCGTAACCGGGATGGATTTCCCGCCTGGCTTCAACTCACAGATGGTGTCATTGACTGCCACTTCGAAGTTTAGCATGTAAATGGCTTGGAAGGATTCTTGTGACATGTTTTCTTCTTGGCAGTGTTCTAGCATGCGGCGGAGACCTTCGTACAAGTCTGCATTGTAGAAGCCTACGTCATGCCACGAGATCTGTCTGCCCAGGATGTACTTGAGCACGTGGCGTGTCAGGAGGAAGGGGATTGGCTGTTTGTAGTAGATAGCAATGCCGAAGAATTTCCCGATGGCCTACAGGGATACGTACTCATTTAAGGATGGGATATTTTCTAGGAAGGAGAACCTATTTTAGATCGGTAGCTATTCTGTAATTGTATTCGCAAGGCCAAACTTCTGAAATAATGAAAGTTTGCAATTTTATGTTCGTGTTTTCAGTTCCAATAAAGTTGAAAAACTTTCACATAATATGCATCATAATGGGGTAGGCCTAATTTCCTGGAAGGGACGGGGCATCCCGGAGAATCTAGATACCTAATTTCCAGGAGACATCTTAAGTCCGGAAATTAAGTATCTGAACTCGTCCCATTCCGGAGATTAGGAAATTAGGTACGTAGATTCTTACGGGATGATATCGTCCCGGAAATTAGGCATGCCCATCATAATGGACATATAAACAGATGTATTGGGATACTATCTAGGAACGGAATAGTTCCCATACATAGAAGCTAATTAAAAATTAAATCATCGGGAACTCCGCTTAATCGGGACAAATATCAAGACTCCACAAGTCCCGATTAAGTCGACGGATCCCCACTCACCCTGTAGTAAGAGAGTCTCTGCACGAAGAGAGGATTGGAGTTGGTGAGCAGAGTGGGTGCGGGTGCGTAGAAGGTGGCCTGCTCCGGGAGCTTACCTGGCTCGTGGAACAGACAAGTGGTCCTGGGTGGCATCTTGTCTGAGGATTTCAACGCATTGGCCAGGGCAGTGTAGAACCCAGCGACCACTCCCTCCCCACCCCCCGCCTCCCCTTCGAAGTTCACATTCAGTGACTGTTGCCAGGCCCACTCAAGCGAGAATAGTTTGGTGAGACTGTCCTTCAGCAGCTCCGACCTATCTATCGTGAGGGAGAAATGCCCTCCGTAGTAGCCCGTGTTCTTGATGGAGTTGAGGAGGGTGTGGAACCGTGCCATGCGTCCTGCGAATCCGCCCCGACTGAACAGGAAGTTCTCCGGTTCCGTCCCTGGTCCAGATTGGGCGAACAAGTCAGAGAGCGCCTCTATGACTCCGCTCCATCTGCTCAATATCTCTTTAGGGGTCAGCTTAGAGGGATGGAGAGCTGGACTCTCCTCCAGCTGGGAGTAAGTCAGGGGGGAGGTGTGAAGGGGGGCAGGGGGATCACAGGGGGTAGTGGCAGCTGTGTCGGTGGGGGCGCAGAACAGAGTGGAGGCGGACGCTTCCGGTTTCAGGAGGTGAGGTTTCTGAGCTAGCGGGATGTCCCGCTGTAGTGGGGTCTTGAAGTCCGGCTTGCCAGACAGCTGGTGCCTGTGCTTGGAGCCGATAAGGGACGGCTGTCTCAGGAAGAAGACCTGCTCCTGTCCGTTCGGGAGGTCAGACGAGGGAACTGGGGTCGAGGATTCAGATTGGGAGGATTGCCGCTCGAATAGAGCGCACTTGCTCCAGTTATTCGCGAAGTATAGCTGCGCGTCTACAATGTATGCGACGTGTTCGTAGGAGGACAGGTCCATGACAGGGAGGGTGTCTCCGCTCTCTAGCTGGTGGAGGGAGAGGAGGTAGTCCGTGTACTGCTTGGGGTCAGAGCGGGGCATCTGCTGGCCGCTCCTGTTCGGCTGCTCGTACAGATCATCGATGGGTGCTGGCTGTCGGTAGCGAGCTTCCAAATTAAACCGGCCTCCGATCTCGATTTGGTTCTGCGCCAGGTCTAGCAGTCGTGCGGCCCAGCTGAATACCGGATCCAAGATTTCCGGGACACAGTCCAGGATTCGGCGCTCGGTGGCTATTGGCAGGGACAGCACCGGCAAATCCAGTCCCGAGGACTCTGTCTTGTCATGTTCAGGGAGACAGAGCTTAACGGCGGACTTTAAGAAACGAGAGAAGCTACGCGCGAGGATATTTGCGCCATGGCTGGAGCTGGAGTTGAGTCCTGTCTCTTGGGTGTGGTAGAATGCCATGCCACGTGACTGTGTGTTCTGCTCGGCCGTGTCCGTCAGCCAGGAGACACGGGCACTAGTGCCAGTGGACCTGGGAGCAGCAGGAGCGATACGGAAGCCTTCTTCTTCCTCTTCTGCTTCGGACCCGTCTTCTTCCCCTTCCTCCGTCTGAGGGACATCGGCCCGATCTGTGGGATCGGACTCGGATCCGGTTTCATCCGATTCGGACGCACTCTCTAAAGCGTTCCCTTCACCCCAGTAGTCCGACCTCTCCCTGCTATCTTTGCCCCCTGCCCCCTGAGACGAATCCATCGCCCCCGATTCAGCCCCTGACAGACACAGTTTGATCCCTTCAGACGGAAGCTGGGGCAGTTTGGAGGCAGGCTTAGACAGGCGCTGGACACTCTCGCAGTGGAAATGCCACTCCAACCCCTTCACACCTTGAGCATTGTGGTTGAATAGACTGATACCGTTCAGGTTCGGCGGATCGAAATCTTTGGGGTACTGCTTCGGGTTCCCGACAAGAATGGGCCAGAATATCCCCCGAGCTGCGGCGATCATCTCCCAGACGGAGAGACTCCGGAAGCAAGAGAGAACTCGGTAGATCCGGTACTGGACTCTAATAACCCGGTTCTCTACCGGCAACGTTAGGTTAGGATTCCGATTGGGGATATCGGTTGCTATGGGTGACTCTGGTATGAGGAACTGTTTCTGAGAGACGAGGGAACGGTTGTAAAGGCGGACCAAGGATTGGATGAACCGCCGGACAACCAAAATGGCACGCGCGGACTCCGCATCTAATCCCTCACCCGGGTCTGCGCTCATGAATGCGGACGGGAGTTTGTCGGGGTCAATTTCTTTTAGTTTAGAGAACAGAGTGCGTAGAAACGTGACGAGTATCGCGTCAGGAGTGTCCACTAGCAGTGAGAATGTGAATGAGTCTCTATCCGCGTGACTTGAGGCTACCCCGCCTCCAGGATTGAGGATAGCAGAACTCACCACGTCCCAAGACCCAGCTACAATCTCTAGGATGGAGGGAACAGGGACTCTCTCCCCTTTCTCCTCAGCCCCGCCTACCCCGTCTGACTCCTTCGAATTTGGACTGCTACTTAGCGGAAGGCCGAGCGTAGGTCCTCCAAACCTGATTGGATTGAACAATCCGGAATGCATACTACTCTGTGAGGACCCAGAGAGAAGCGTCGTTCCGAAACAGAGCTTGAATTCGTCCGACTCTTCCCTCTCTCCCACCTTGCTCATATCCTGGAAGTACTGCACCAGCAGTTTATCGTGTAGAAGAGAGGAGAGAATGTTCTCATGCCCTGGAACCATGGGACAGACATCTATCAACCGCCTAAACAACGACACACGTGTCAACTCAGTATCGATCACAGCACGGGAGTACTTAGCGTATCGCTTCTTCAACTCAGTCCGCCAATCAGAAGACCTGGTCCCCTCCCCGTGGTACGTCTGTATCTCAATGGGTAGGTTGGTCAGGTTGTTGAACGAGGTCCCCGTCATCAGAATGGCACCATTCAACTCACACTGCGCACGGCGCATCTCCCAAGCACTGCTGAAGACCACCAGCTGTCTCTGTGACAGGTGCTCAGAGGTGACGCTACGGTAGAGTTCGTTAGGTTTCACGTAGAAAGTGTCCGTGTAGGTCCGTCGATCGGGTGGCGACTCTCGGGCGGTGGGACACGGGAGGACTTTCGTCTCTTCTGAGAGAGGCGAGGCGTCAGGTGCGATGGTTTCACACCTGTACGCAGAGGGGTACCGTCTCTGGAAGAGGGAGAGTAGGACTTTGGGGTTCGGTGTCAAGCGCAGACACTGTGTCTGTATCAGGAGCGTGCGGAGTCCGAACTGTCCGTAGGGCAGAGCTGCGTTAAAAAGTAGAGCTTCCAAAGGCGAGGTTCCATCCGTGCTGGATCTGGCGACGGCGTTCTGGTAGAGATGGGACTGCTGGCGCAGCGGCGCTCTCTCTACGAACTCCAGAATCAGCTCCGCAGCGGCTAGGTCCTGGGAGAGCAGGGCCAGGAGGAAGGGGGTGCGACCTGAAGCGTCCGTCTGCATGAGCAGGGTCTGGACGAGGTGGGAGAGGGAGGGGAGGGAGAGGAGGTAGGACAATGTTTGGGTCTGTCCGGACTCAAATTCTCCTGAACGGATATTGTACGAGTTCTTACTGTAATGACTCCAACGATCCTCTTCAAAACAAAACTTATATTTCTTCTTTTTCTTGGAAGTTCGTTTCCGATCAGCGGAAAGGATGCAAGCGTGCAGGATGTTCTTGTTCCCACAAGATCTCTCTTCCAGATCAGCTGACTTAACCGGAACTAACACCTTCTCCACAGGTTCCACTTTAGCCCTCTTCACAGCTGGCAGAGGCTCCTCAGTACTGGAATCTGATTGGCTGATACAAGCGTCCATGAACTGTTTCGCTCTGTCGAAGTCATCAACATAGGAAATGACCCCTCTCTTCCTGGGATGACACAGCACAAGATGGAAGTCCCTCTGTCTGTGCGAGATGAGGGACTGGGAGAGAGACTCGAATGCTAGAGGGAGATGCCAGAAAGGAGGACGCAGTCGGTAGAAGGACTGGATGGGTCTGATGTACCCGTGGGCGTCTAGGAGCACGGGGGTATTGGTTAGAGGGGAAGCGGCGAACTTTGATTGGGCACTGAGTCCAGCTGTAGCAGCTGGGGTGCTCTCCTGCTCGATTGTAGCGTTCGTCCAGCTAGTCTTGCTCCTGTGGGAGCCAGCGTACACCGTGGGAGGGTCGGGGAGTTTAGGGGAGGAGAGGGAGTTGAGGATGAACGCCTGTCCGTCTGCCACTCTCTCCAGTAGCAGGAGAGGTCCCTGGGAGTGACACGAGATGGCTAAGCACCTGTGAGAGGTAAACATTGAGTTAGAAAATGTTCCGTGAATCGGTCCGGTTATTATTAAGTATCTATCATCTCCTTTATTTACCAACAAGCGCGCTTCGCTTGCTTGCGCTGCGGGTACCTGGGGTCACAGTGATTAATTATAAGGGAGATAACATCTCTAAATAGGTCTGTCTTACTGTTATAATCGATATCACTCGAAAAATCATCAAATTTTTTGATGACGTCATAACAGTGATGAGTAATCATTTTTTTGATGGGAGTTGTATCATATGTGAGATATATTAATATACACATTCTATTAAAATTTCAGCCTTCTATCACTTAAAATGGCTGAGTTATGGTCGAAAAACTGTAATTTTTAGTGTGCTTCCTATATTATTATATTGGATCATAGCATTCTATACATAAGGCAATGGCAGTCACTAAAAAAACAGTACCATGGATTGCTTAGTATATTCAATCCTAAAACCGCTAAATTAATACTGTTATTATCAACTATATAATTATAACATATTTAGCGTTCATGGGTTGATTAAATATTCATTTTTAAAATATTATGTAACCACAATATTTATATTTACTTCGCATACAACACTAGTGTATTACACTTACGTATTGTTTTATTGTATACCATTTCTATTACTCATTTATAATGCCTCATCTGACAACACTAATTGTGTGAGTTAATATTTGGACGAGATGTCTTGTGTCGCGCCTGGCTTTACTTCCAATTACAGAGGAGTTGAACACCCCATGAAGTTTTTTAATCACCAAAAGATGGTGCTCTTCGTGAAAATGGTATCGAACCATTCCAAGACCTGTGAAGACTACCAAAACAACAAGATTCCAAAGGTGAGTGGTTTGTTAAGACTTAAGTAATGTAAGTATTCTATAATAATGCATATAGTACTCAAGTTTGTTAGAAACAATTGACTGAATTTAAATATTACGAAGAAGTGTTTACCTTCCCCCAATTTAGTGAATGCAATCCTCCTTACTCCAAAAACATGGTGCATAAGAACCTTATTTAATTTGGATAAATGCAATTTATTTAAAAGTGCCCCAAATTAACATCGAAAGCCTGCTGGTCATCAGCTTGGAAAGGCAAAATATAAATTTGGCCCTTAAGGTTTCCCATGAGTCAACTTCTGTCGAACAGTTAGCTTATAACATGTGTCGTAACTGTTTAACTATAAGTCTCAACACGTAACCGATTGTGATATAATGAATTAGTAGTAATACCTACCTACACACACTACTTAACATCAAGAACATACCTATCTAGTACTAAATATGCTATTCACTCCCTGATAGGAAGCTCTATAAGGAGCTACTATCTGGTTGAGTTACCTAAGAACATTCTAGAATCCGTGCTAATAGATTCCTAATCAGTGTTACAACAACATGGAAAAAACGTGAGAACCAAACTGTTGAGTTCTTGAAATTCATCAATGATGTTCGGAAAATGTTCAATGTGAATTGGGTAGAGAAGAATAATCATTTTAACGACGATGTATCTGCACCCTTAGTAGAAATTTTAAAACTTTATTCTGGCTCTTCCCATACTGATCTTATTCATTTGGCATGTGCTAATATATAATTAGAACATTGTATACTTTGAGGCATTTTGCACATGCAGTACGTCACGGTTAGGGTTTTTAATCCCGGGATTCCCGATCCCGGGATCCCGGCTTGTTTTAGCCCGGGATTGAATCCCGGGATTCATTTTTCAATCCCGGGACTGATGATTAATGCAGTTTATACGTATATCACACATTTGTTGTAATGTCTATTTGTTTGTAAATACAAGGTTTCCCATAATTGGATGAAATAGTGATTCAATATATATAACACACTTTGATTAATATACTATACAAAGTTGTGATACTAATAATATGGTCAAATTGAACTTGCAAGGACCTTTCTGATGTATTATAAAAGTGTTTGTATGTGACTCTTACACTTCAAATTTACAATATCTATATGATGGCTGAGAAAATCGTTTGCAAAATTTTGTAGGTGCACCCATTTGGAAATATTTCAAGCGTTCCCTATGTGGGAAATTAGCTCAGTGAATTCATGTAGTAAACAATTTCCGTAATTCAAAAATAGTCTCGTTATATGCACGTTATATATACAAATACTAGCATACCAATTCTTGAAAATTACTAATCTCGGGATCCCGGGATTCAGAATTTGTCAATCCCGAAATCCCGGGATTGGAATTTTAGACCGGGATTAAAAACCCTAGTCACGGTGATACATTCTACCAAAGCTTTTTTCACTGTAGTTCATTATCTAATAAAGTTAAGACCTCTATATAATGCACTACCGTAGTATTGAAACATGATAATAGTAAACTAAACTTGCTAAATTCAAGAACTATTTTAATAATATTATTTGTTTATTTAGTCAACTTCATCATGCTGTAAAGGTCCGAGATGTGTGACTATATCCAGTTGGAAGGCCAGAGTGCGTGCTTGTTCCTTATTACTCATAGAAGTACAGTGTTCCCTTATGACGTCTCAGGTCAAATCTGTCTCTCAAGCGAAGTCAAATCTATCTCTCAAGTTAAATCGAACCTATCTCATGCTCAGTCAAGTCAATTCTCAAGCTAAGTCAAGTCTGTCTCAAACTAAGTCAAGTCTGTATCAAGCTAAGTCAACTCTGTCTCTCAAGCTAAGCTAAGTCAAGTATATCTCTGAAGCTAAATCTAGCCTATTTCAAGCTAAGTCAAGTCATAGTCTGCCATCAAGAAGTAGAAGTCCGTCTCATTAGTACTTCTCGAAATCCAATGTTTATTTTGTATTTATGAACTTAATATTTATATTATGTCATATTTGTTTTCTCCAGAATAAAAATAATTACAAAGATCAAACATGTCTTGACAATTAATGGTCATATTTATGAGTGGGGTCACCTAAAATGCTTAATTAATCATATATAACGTATAAAGGATGAATGTCAATTTGAATATACTAAGCAATCCCTGGTCCAAAAAAAATAGTGACTGCCATTGCCTTATGTATAGAATGCTATGATTGGATCTATGATCCAATATAATAAATAACAAGCGCGTTCGCTTGCTTGCACTGCGGGACTGGCGGACACTTTGTGTCCGCCTGAGGCGCCCTGTGGGCGGCTGGGGTCACAGTGATTAATTATAAGGGAGATAATATCTCTAAATATGTCTGTCTTACTGTTATAATACAGTTATAATTGCAAAATTAACGCGCTTTCCAATATTCCGGAGGGAAACATTGCCTCCTAGAGCCTACGCTTATGGGCCAGAGAATGTGTCTAACGCTATATCTCACCTGAATCCCGTGGTAGCAGCTCTCTTCTCTTCTCCCTCTTCTCCTGGCTCCACGATACAGACAGGGTCTATCTGCACCCCAGCACCAGCAGCTGTCCGTATGATCTCCACCTCCTCTCTCTCCTCTCCACTCACCGTCTGCAGCTCAGACAGAGGCAACAGCTGGATGTCTGACTCACTCGACGAGGTGCCGCTGTCACTGCACTATCAGAGATACGGAATGGGTAGAATGGAATGGAGACAAAGTTGAAATTATTATAAGTATCTGTAGGCACTATTGTAGTTGCTGTTTCTTACAGCTGATACATAATAATGAAATGTTACCAAATACTATACAAAAGATGCATTTATTTTCGACACTTATAATAATGGTTTATGAAAAGTATTACTTTTTCAATAAATCTAACCACTCGCATTATTTCATTCAAGCATTATTATATAATATAATTATGAGGTAGAAATGGAGAAAAGTAAATAATCGCCGGATACTATTCAGGGATATAGGGTAACTATTTTAGCATTATTTCATATCCTAAATATAGTTAACATACATGCCTGAGCAATGATAAAGGCGAAGTTTAATTTCGAGGAACATGGCGGGACGCAATAGAAAAGTATTCTCTATGGAATCCAAAAAATCGGGACATAATGGAAAAATGTAGGTAAAACGGGACACTCGTGAAAATTAGCTCAATAGCAAAGCGAAAAAGTGTGACGTCCCGCCCAAAACGGGACAGTTGTCCTGTTGAGTTACAGTTAGAATGAGGAGCTAGCTGAGCTTAGTACCTGAGAAACACTGACAGCTGCGAATTCCCGATTGATGGCTACCACCTTCCCAAAGATCGGCGGTGTCTTCTCATCTTCAAGGAAGACAGTCTCAGACAACTTCCAAGTCTGTTCCTCTTCTCCTCCGCCACTTAACACCTCCACGGACACATCACTGCCACTTCTGTCGGAAGAGTTGAGTCTGCCTAGAGCGGCGCCAGTCGGAGAGGAGAAGTTGAGGAGGAGAGAACCGTCTCGAGTTTGCGCCCCGTGTCTGAGAGAGACGAGAGAACCCGCTCGGATGTTCTGGCCGGATGGAGATGAGTGTGCGGCGGACTTCTTATCAGCTGATACGAGTCCCCACCAGAACGCCATCCCGGAGTTGGAGAGGACGCAGGAGATGGTCTCAGAGACCGACACGTCAGTGAGGAAGTCCCCCTCTGGTAAGGAAACAGCTGTGAGTGGATGGCATAGCATATGCATCAAGTGGTTGCCATGGATAGCATCCGTGTGCTTAGTTATGCTTCTATCGTAGAGTGTAGCTACGCGGTTTGAGCGGGTAATCAAACTGGCGCGCGTTTTGGCAGCTGAGAGCGAGACAATCTCCTCTCCGGCCAGCTGAAGATCAGCTGACTTCGGATGCGGAATAACCTCAGTAGCCCCCACCTCCCAACTGAACAGCTGTCCACACCTGACCAATAGAATCTCAGAGTTGAGCACTGCGATGTGAGTGAACAGCTGATCCTCCTTTGCCCATTCAACCTCTGACAGCTCCAAGAGCGCTGATAGGTCAGTGCGATCAGAATCCGCCGCTTCTTCTCTCAGCTGATTGGAGGCGCGGGAACGCAGACTGTGTATCCCGCCTAAACCGTCCAGTCCCGTGCCTAGACCGCCGAACATTCTCGAGCCCCCGGCGCCGGGAGGGGGACGGTTGAAGTCGGGTATCTCTGCCTCCAGCTGCGGTCTCAGCTGTCTGGCCACCTCTTCGTCCTGTGAGGTCCAGAACTCAGCTGTCGTCTCCTGTGGCGGACCCAGCACCTCCAGCTTGATACGTCCCGCCTGTCCCGCTGCGGTTAGAACACCGATACAGTTAGTTCCGATTACGCAGGCTTTCACACCTTTCGGTTCCAGTTCTGGGAGTGGGATGCTGAATGCGCCCGGCGGGACGGGGTCAGGATCAGAGAGACTGGGCTCGGTCTCCATTGGTCCCCCTGAGTGGGGATGGGATTGGTCCGGGGGGGAAGGTGTCAGGTTAGGCGGGATAAAGGGAGGGGGGAAGGAAGGACGAGTAAGGGTAGAGGCGATTCCAAACATTGAAGGTTCACGAAGCGTATTGACGTTTTGGAACAGTGAAGTGCCAGGAACTGCTGAGATGGAAGGAAGCATTGAAACTTCTGCGATTGCAGAGATGCTTGGAAGCATTGGTGCGGGATGAAGAGCGGAGGAGAGGTCAGGGGGAGGAGTGGGACTGGCCACGAGGTTAGGTCTGAAGGGGTGTGAACGCTCGTGTAGGGAGAGCATGAGTCTATGCTGGAAAGTGGAGAAGTGCTCTCCAGCCTTAGCAGGCAGGATGTGGAGGAAAGGAGTGCTGTCTCCGCTCTGATTGAACATGCTGCTTCTACCAGAGCTGTGTGAGATCAGATGTATACTCTGCTACAGCGATTCTAATGAATATCTGAAAGGAAATAAATCATCTGAAAAAGTAATACTAAAAGTTTTCACCTATAAGGATAGCCCAATGGGAGTAATATGCGTTTCAACTGGTACGCGGGTAAAATATTTTGCATTCATGCCCATATGGGGTCTTACCATATGAAATTGTGTCGCTTGCCATTAAAAAGTGGCACTCGACACAATTCGGTGGCGATTATTCGGCTAAACCAATGACCGTGAGAATATCAAGCAACAGAACTAGAATCTAATGCTATACACGCAGTAGTAAATCTGTCATAGTGTATGCTCATCCATGGTACCGGTAATAGAGATATCAAAACTGTCATACAACAGTGCTATTAGTGCAGAGTTGGAATCGGTTTGGGTTCAGATCTGTCTGAGGTTCATTTAGGGTTCGGGTGGGTTTTGAAAAGTGGGCTCGATTCCATCTCAGTATTAGCGACCATAAGACTGTATGGCCATCCACATACCAAATAATACTGGACAGAAAGTGTGGAGGTAAGGGCAGCTATGATTCCTATGCCACTGAGCAATAGTGTACTGTAGTATAAACTTAATTGTGAAAAACTTTTAGAGGTTTTCCAGTTTTATAGATATTAATATAATTACATGCGGTTTGCTCATAAATTTACCTAAAAGCACCTACAAAGTCATGCAACATCATCCTATAGTAGGGAAACTACGCACCAAAGTATAAGAAACTTATCTAGCATTTTAGAACAAGCCAGAATGCTACTACTTTACTATACAGCTAGAATATACTACTACTTGTATAAATCTATTTAATAATGTCCATTTACTTGTACAATCTAAGGACGGACGAGATGCCATAAGGGAATCTCCCCACAGGAGCTGCACTAATATATTCAAAAGGTTTGTCTGTTCTAACAACAGCTAATACAATATACAAAGAATTATTAAGAAATAGTACAGTCAGGGTTGCTTATTATGAACCCACTTAATATGAAGATCCGTTTATTATGCACTAACCTCCTATTATTTCGAATTTTGATGTTGTCATTAGTTCGAATTTTATGAACTGTCATTAGTTCGAATGGACTTTCAATGTACTGTCATTAGTTCGAATGGATTTTCAATGTACTGTTGTGCCATTAATACGAATATATGATCTACATATTATTTATTGTTAACATCGAAGTTAACAACGTACTTTTGAGGTACGAAATTCATAAATAAAATTATTAAAAGTTTTCATTCCACATTTTCTCATATTCTCAGCAGAAATGCTGCTTTCCCCTCAGTTCTTAAAAATATCTCTTCCAAAATGCCACTAAATGACAGTACCTTGAAAATCCATTCGAACTAATGATAGTACATTGAAAATCCATTCGAACTAATGATAGTACACTGAATATCCATTCGAACTAGTGACAGTTCATAAAATTCGAACTAATGACAACATCAAAATTCGAACTAATGCAACGTCCCGTATGATGGTGTTCAAACATTGCAAAGAGACAGCAAACCCATGTTACTAACAAGAACAATACATATTGTTAAGAACTAAACATAGAGAAAAGATATTATACTAGTGCTAAATTGATCTGAAGGAACTTAGGTAAGCAATCCTGAAATCGCATTCATGTTAAAATAATACTGAATACTATCTACTACGTACATTGAAATATTGTGTTTCACCCAAAAGTTCTAATAAACTCTTCTAGAGTCAAAATCACGTAACTGAAAGTAGTCTCACCACAATATATATTATGTATTATTGAAATGAGTTCAAGATAATTACGTATGCTGACTGCCTTTAGCAAATACTGTAGTTGTTAAAGTTCATTCAGTTCAAGTACTAAACAATACATGACCACATTGGTTCGTTTAGCAACTGTTTCAGGTTTATTGCTTTGGTTTTTTGTGGACATTAGACCATTGAGTGGTATATTTATGCTGATTTTCAGAAAATTGTCATGAGAGCATTTTCAGAATCTAAAAATTGAATGTGCGTCAGAAAATGCCTAATGGCATAACTGTGCTGTAATAAGTATAAAACAATGCATGGTCACATTAGTTCATTCTACCATTGGATTAAACTTACACTGAACTGAATACTACAACTGAACATGGAAATTATATATGGCATTGAAATGTGCATTATCGTCATATTATGCTTCTCATTCTGTTTATTAGCATCAGTTGTCCTCATCTACTATGTTAGGAGAAGGTATCTTCTTCATCTTGATATTAAATCTATCTCTCAGGATGAGTTAATGTTGCAACCGTTTCAGAACCATCGTAAAAACCTAAGAATTAAAGCACTCATATCCAACTTCATCATTGTTATAGTACTAGTAGAGATTGTCTTAAGCCTGTCATTTTCAATTAATTATATGCTTTCGTTGGAGGAATACTCAAAAATCAATAATAGAAATTTCTTTAGAGCTTTATCTGGATTCATTTGTATTTCTTGGTACCTGGCCTCAATATTGTATTATTGCCATCTTCCAATACTATCGCTGCTAATGAAGGTTCTCTGGTTGATATATCTCCATTCTCCTTACAAATACACTATCATTAGATGGACATGGTGCATAGTATTCAGATGTGTTTTGCTTTCCATTGCTTTCTATCTTCAAAATTTGAGCCAGTTTCCCATTGGTTGGTATGATATCATAAATTTCACAATTCCAATAATATATATATTTGTAAACACATCTGATATTATTATCTATCTGGTGTATGCTCGTCGTCTGTACATTCAGCTCAAGAGTAGAGAGAAAGAAGCTAGATGGTTTAAAGACAGAACTGAGTATCGCATTGCTAGGTCTCAGCGTCTCCATTACAAAATAGCAACCATTCTAGTAGCAATAGCGATGTGTACCATCACAATTACTCAAAATTCGATAAGTTTTGAGTATTGTAGTAATTTAGCACATTTCTTTGGATATAAAATAGAGTACAAGGTATATGAATACTACCAACATTTCTGTAATTTCGGATTCATCTTATTTATGTTACTGGTTAACCTGAACTACCTGTACATAGTTAGTATGATGGTGTTTAAGTACTGCAAACAGAAGAGACAGCAAACCAATGTTAATGACAAGATCAAACCTATTGTTAAGAACTACCATGATACTCTCTACTATACAAGATGTTGATGCTTATTTGGTCACATTATTGCAAGTTATGGAGAACTAGTATTATATTTATATTGTAATATGCTATTGTATCTCATATTTTTGAATTCAGTTAATTAAATTGTGAAAATATAGAATCATAGCTACTATACATAGACACCTTTATGAGCTTATACAAGGCCAATCAATTAGTAGTCATTCCATAGTTAGTCTCCAGATACAGCTCTATGCAATTCTTTACAGTAGTCTTTACTTCATTGTCTACGCATGTACAGTCTTGGCCAATAATTATTGAGAATTATTCTCCTTGGTTGACAAACATAATATATTAGTTTTTAGTAAGTTATACAAGTAGGAAGTAGGTCCTTGCCATTAAATTATATCACATGACATCAAAATATGATACACGACACAAATCGGTGATTATTCGACTAAACAATGGCAGTGATAATATCAAGCAACAGAACTAGGATATAATGCTATGGGTAGTAAATCTGTCATAGTGTGAGCCGCATGCGTTAGTTCTACTCCAAAAATTGGCATTAGTCCTACTTTTTTCAGATGTAAGCGTTAGTTCTATTCTAAAATTCCGTTCTAAAATGCTGCTTTCCGCTTGTCATTCACATATCTCATCCAATATGCTGCTCTTCGCTTTCTTCTTACATATATCTCACTGAAATATGCTGGACAATTGTAGGAGTAGGACTGACGTCTACAAGTCAGAATTAAGACTAACGTCTACATACCCCATAGTGTGTGCTCATCCATGGTCTCGGTAATAGAGGTAGCAAATCTGTCATACAACAGCGCTATTAGCGCAGAGTTGGAATCCGTTTGGGTTCAGATCTGGCTGAGGTTCGCATTAGGGTTCGGATCGGGTTTTGAAAAGTGGGCTCGATTCCATCTCTGTATTAGCGACCATAAGACAGTATGGCCATCCACGTATCAAACAATGCTGGACAGAAAGTGTGGAGGTAATGGCAGCTATGATTCCTATGCCACTGAGCAATAGCATACAGTAGTATAAACTTAATTGTAAAACTTTGAGAGGTTTTCCAGTTTTATAGATATTAATATAATTACATACGGTTTGCTCATAATGTACCTAACAGCACCTATAAAGTCATGCAACATCATCCTATACGTAGTAGGGAAACTACGCACCAAACTATAAGAAACTTATCTAGCATTTTAGTTCCAGTCTGAATGATACTACTTTAGTATACAGCTAGAATATACTACTTGTACTACTTGTTACGGATGGATGAGATACTCCTTCCATGCCATAAGGGAATCTCTCCACAGGAGTTGCACTAATAAATGCAAAAGATTCGTCCGTTCTAACAACAGATATGACCACATAAAAAGAATTATTATGAAATAGTATTATATTTTTCCCGATTTACTAATATGCCTAAAAATTGAAGTAAAATCAATTTGAGTTCAAATTTGATTTAGTATCTATAACTAACTGTTAGACCAAAATGAATTTACGAATATTTTCATTTTGTTCATATTTTCATTTAAAATTAGGACAAATGAAACATGCTTACAACATCAACTGCGGCATACACTAATATCATTAGATTAATAATGAGCTATTCACATACATTGTATTCATCAGATTGAATCTATTAATTAGAATCGAAGATATTAATCTGATCATGGATATTGAATTTCGTACTCAGTATGATGGTGTTCAAGTACTGCAAACAGAAGAGAAAGCTAACCGATGTTAATAACACGCAAACCTATTGTTAAGAACTACCATGACTCTCGATAAAAAAGATATTATACTATTGCTAAATTGATTTTGAAATAGAGGAACTTCGGTAGCATTCCTGAAATGACATTCATGGTACAATAATATTTAATAGCATCTATTACGTAGAAATATTGCGTCTTCATCCAAATGTTCTAATAAACTCTTTGACTGAAAGTATTCCCACCACAATATATATTCTCTTACAATGAGTGAAAAGATAATTATGCTGACTGTCTAAGCAGATAGTGGATATAGTTATTCAGTTCAAGTACAAATCAACACATGACTGTATTGATTCGTTTTTCAATTATTCCTGGTTTATTGCTGGGTTACTTGTGGACATTGGGTCATTGAGTGGTTTATTTATGCTGATTTTCAGAAAATTATTATAAAGCTTTCTCAGAATTCCTCAAGATTTAATGTGTGCCAGAAAATGTCTAATGAACTAATTGTGCCTTAATAAGTATAAAACAGTGCATGGTGACATTAGTGCATTCCGCTATTGGATTACATTTAGAAGTGAACTGAACTCTTCTATTGATCATGGATATTCTAAATGTCTCTGTAGAACGCATTCTCATCGTTAGCATCATACTTTCTCTCTCATTCTGTTTGTTAGCATCAGTTGTCCTCATCTACTATGTTAGGAGAAGGTATCTTCTTCATTTTGATATTAAATCTATCTCTCAGGATGAGTTAATGTTGCAATCGTTTCAGAACAATCGTGAAAACCTAAGAATTAAAGCCCTCATATCCAACTTCATCATTGTTATAGTCCTAGTGGAGATTTTCTATAGTTTGTTATTTTCGGTTCATGGTATATTTTTATTAGTGCACTGGCACTACATTCTAGATTTTTCTCCGTCCAGTTTTATTTATAATCACTTGAACGTAATATTGTGCCTTTGCCAACCACTTCCAATACTATCGTTGCTACTGAATGTTCTCTGGTTGATATATCTCAATTCTCCTTACAAGTACACTATAATTAGGTGGACATGGTACATAGTAATTAGATGCGGGATACTTGTAGTTATAATATTTTGCTATCTCCAAAATACGAACCAGGTTATCAATGGTTGGTATGATATCACATGTTCCACAATTGAAGCAATATATATATTGGTAAACACAGCTGATTTTATCATCTATCTGGTCTACGCTCGTCGCCTGTACATTCAGCTCAAGAGTGGAGAGAAAGAAGCTAGATGGTTTAAAGACAGAGAAATCAAGATTTTTAAAACCTTTTTATTTTTCGTAGGGATAATTCAATTCAATTTCGAATATAAATTCTGATAATTTACTAGATTGTAGCTAAATTGGCACTTAAAAATCACTTTAATCGAAACATCTTGGAAAAAACCTATTTCTACATTTTGCGGTACTGTGGAATATGTTTAGAGTTCTAACAAAATATTCTGATCTTACTTCTGACTTTTGGCCCTGGACTCCCGAATCCTGTGGACCACCTAATGTCTTCAGTGGACCACTAAAGTGGTCCAGAGAGCTCAGGTTGGGAACTCACCCAATTTAGCGTGAACATGTTAGTGATTTTATTGAAGTTGGGAGATGCCGAATTTGGGAATGTATCAACTAGAGAATAGCCTAAATATGATTAATTATAATCATTAATTATATGAATTTACTGATAATTCGATACTGACCTACTATTTATGAGGTTTATGTTTGAGGTAGCTGCAAGCGTTTCCAGCACAGCTGCTAGCAGAGACAGAGTATGCATAGACTGTATCGAGGAGTAGATTAGTGTTGTGAGAGTATGAGTTAGCAGGTGCTGATATGTTCTCTAGTGCTGTTCCATTCTGTAGAGACAAGTAATAGAGATCTACAGTTCTGTCTGTAGAAGAGAGAGGAATCCAGTTCAGTGAGACTGTAGCAGAGCAAGTGTTAGGATCTACTATGTTGGATGATGAGATGGACAACATATATGGTGCAGAAGGAGGAGCTGTGGAGATAAAGCATTTAAAACCTTTTAGAAAGGGAGTGACGTATTTATATACTAGACATTAATAGCACAAATATCAACAAACCTGCTGATATTAATAGAGTTGTTTCTCTAGTAATATCAGTAGTACCAGAACTACCTCTGAGGAAGTAGATAGCAGCACATTCAAGACGTATACCAGCATCAGAAGTTGTGTAAGATGAGAGAGTTATGCTTCCTCGTATGATATTATCACTACTGAAACTGCTATTAGCCATAGCAGTCAGTCTAGTCAGATCCACACCTCTATATTCTCCTGTAAGAGAATTGACAGAAGAATCTGAAATGGAAATATTGGAACTCCCGACTATAAATCTAATGAAATGAGTACGGAATTTGTTGTTTTGGATCTGGATCGGCTCTCCCACACAGGCGTAAGATGGAATCTGAATCACTGTTCTTGTGAAGTGAACACATTTAATGATAATATAGGTATTTCCAGCTTCAAGACTATCAAATTAGTCATTAGAATGTGTTCTTATGTTTTAAAATGCATAACTACAAATGACTCCGCTTAATCGGGACACTGGTCCCGATAAAGCGGAATTCCCAATTAACCGATGAAATTTAGTATTATCATATATTTTTAGAGAAAAGGCATTTTGAATAACGACAAGCGCGCTTCGCTTGCTTGCGTTGCGCAGCTTGCGGACACTACGTGTCCGCAGAGTCGCCCTGTGGGCGCCTGGAGTTACTCAATCTAAACTATTTCTGGAATTTTTTTCCTTTATATATATATTGTGAACAAAGGTCAACGAATAATTATTCATATGGATCCGAAAATATGATATTCGAAATCTACACCCCTGAAAACCCCATGTCAACCGTTGAAAGCTAGTTTCTAGCCTATTTTTGTAATTTGTTTACTTTATGTATCTATTGTAAATAAAAGTATACAAATAATTTATCATATCGATCTGAAAATATGATATTCGAAATCTACACCCCTGAAAACCCCATGTCAACCGTTGAAAGCTAGTTTCTAGTCTATTTTTGTAATTTGTTTACTTTATGTATCTATTGTAAACAAAAGTATGCAAATAATTCATATAAGTTATTGTTTGAAGTATTAATTACAATTACAGCCTACAATATTGTCGTATAATGATTTCTATTGTGAGAGTGAAGCCGTACATAGTATTGTATAGAAAAGGTGTGAAAATTGTTTTCCATTTTTTTTGCAGAGGTGTGAAAATTTCGCTTAGATCTTAGAACATAATCGTAGATTCATCATTTGAAACCTACATGCCAATTTTCGTATCTCTACGACTTGCCAATTCTTCAATCAATTCGGACAAACAAACAAACAAAAACAAAAAAAATCCTAGCATTTTAATATATAAGATTTTCGATCCATCCACCAAGTGGTGGTAGTGTACAGGATTAAGTGGAGAACAGGGATTTTGGGAAACCTTTTTCAAACCCCACACCAAATTGGGATAAACTGTTACATTTTGTGGAGAAAAGGATTTTGGCTAACCATTTTCAAATCTCTACACCAAGAGAGGGTACTCTGTGGCATTAGGTGGAAAACTGACATTTTGGATAACCATTTTCAATCCCTCCACCAAGAAGGTGTATTCTGTGGCACTAGGTGGAGAATGGGCATTTTAGATAACAATTTTGCAATCCCTCAACCAAGAGGAGGTACTCTGTGGCATTCTGTGGAGAACTGGCATTTTGGCTAACTATTTTCAATCCATCCACCAAGAAGGGGTACTCTGTGGCACTAGGTGGAGAATGGGCATTTTGACTAACCATTTTCAATCCCTCCACCAAGAAGGGGTATTATGTGGCATTAGGTGGAGAATGGGCATTTTGGCTAACCATTTTCAATCCCTCCACCAAGAAGGTGTATTCTGTGGCATCAGGTGGAGAATGGGCATTTTGGCTACCCATTTTCAATCCCTCCACCAAGAAGGTGTATTCTGTGGCATCAGGTGGAGAATGGGCATTTTAGCTATCCATTTTCAATCCCTCCACCAAGAAGGGGTATTCTGTGGCATTGGGTGGAGAAAGGGCATTTTGGCTACCCATTTTCAATCCTTCCCCACAAGGGGTTTTCTGTGGCATTAGGTGATGAATGGGCATTTTGGCTACCCGTTTTCTATCCCTCCACCAAGAAGGGGTATTCTGTGGCATTTGATTGAGAATGGGCATTTTGGCTAACCATTTTCAATTCCTCCACCAGTAGGGGTATTCTTTTGCTTTTGGTAGAGTATGGTCATTTTGGCCTACCATTTTTTATCCTCCGACCTTGACCTGGTTCTCTGTGGCATTCTGTAGAAAACAGGCTTTTGGCTAGTCCTCTGTGTGTCCTATCTGGTATTATTTGGACCAGTTGGATTTTTGCTCTTGCTTTTCAATTCCCCCACCAAGTGAGATACTCTGTTGCATTATGTTTGAAAGGCTTTGCTAAACATTACGCTCGTTGCCTTTTTGGTAGCCATTATCGATAGATACTACTCTGTATCATTATGTGTGAAGCTCCCCTTTTAGTTACTCCTTTTAACTTTGTAACTCTGTGTTTCCCTTTATTCTTCACATCAGCGATGTACATATATCTATTCTGCTTTGTAAAATTCCCTAAATTCACTTGTCACAATTTTTTAATGAATTTGACTCGTTGATACTGCATCATAATTTTAAATCTATCCTTTGTTGATTTTCTTTTGTTATTTGGATTTGCTCCAACGCTCCGCTCCTTTGCTTTGGAACGATTAAAAATTGTTGACTTGCTTGGGATTCGAACCCGCGTCACTTTGTTATCAACTCAGTGTGCCAACCACTCGACCATGAAGTCCCACGTCTTTAAAATGTTCTAAAATTATATTTATGTTTGTTACTTTGGAATACTGAAAAATTGTTGACTTGCTTGGGATTCGAACCCGCGTCACTTCGTTATCAACTCAGTGTGCTAACCACTCGACCACGAAGTCCCACGTCTTTAAAATGTTCTAAAATTATATTTATGTTTGTTACTTTGGAATACTGAAAAATTGTTGACTTGCTTGGGATTCGAACCCGCGTCACTTCGTTATCAACTCAGTGCGCTAACCACTCGACCATGAAGTCCCACGTCTTTAAAATGTTCTAAAATTATATTTATGTTTGTTACTTTGGAATACTGAAAAATTGTTGACTTGCTTGGGATTCGAACTCGCGTCACTTCGTTATCAACTCAGTGCGCTAACCACTCGACCATGAAGTCCCACGTCTTTAAAATGTTCTAAAATTATATTTATGTTTGTTACTTTGGAATACTGAAAAATTGTTGACTTGCTTGGGATTCGAACTCGCGTCACTTCGTTATCAACTCAGTGCGCTAACCACTCGACCATGAAGTCCCACGTCTTTAAAATGTTCTAAAATTATATTTATGTTTGTTGATATCATGTTCTAATCATTTGTGCTGTTTTATTTTATTTGTATCATATTTTAAGGAGTGCTTTTAATATTATCAAAATATCGCCATCATAGGGAGGTTATGTTTATTTCTCTTTCCACTTCAAGGTAGTTTTGTTTCACTTTTCCCACAGTTTGAGCTTTCTATTATTCTATTTTATAAACGCATTATTTACTGAATCTCGAATTATTCTTGACTAATTTTCAGCTCAAATATCAAAAAGTTCTTACTCAGTACAAGAATTTTAGCGAATGAGGTCCGTAAGATCTTTTAGAGGAATAGGTATGTGATCAAGCAGTTACAATAGTACAAGGAAGTTATAATTAGCTTCCAAATAATTTCAATAACTATGCGTATGTGAATTCCATTATTATTTTTAGGGACTACTTATTCTAGCTTATAAGAGTAACTTCCAAAGAGAATGCCAGCAGGTAGAGTTTAACTGAAACAGAACACTGATTACACACGACTACTCCATCACATAAATCCTGACAATGACCTGTTGTCCATTCCAATTATAGTATGGACCTCGTATTCCTCGTACTTCAAGGTTTCCCCGCCTAAAATGACTTAACCGGAAATGAGTTAGCAAAATCCACAGTTAATGTGTCCTTTCCAACCCTGTTCCAAAATTATCAAATCGTCTGAAATTTAAGTATGAGTTATGAATGCATTCTACAAGTACATAAGGTTTAGTGTCTGTATGAAACACTTTTATTGATTATCTTCAATTTTTAATTAGAATCTAATTGAGCGATTAGTTGCAATTCAGACAGAAAGAGAATCTAATAATGCTTAATGAAAATTTTACTTATATAGGACTATACACGATTAACCCAAATCCCATCGCTTTTCTTTCTTTACTATTATTCACCATCATATTAACCACCTTTATAATCTCATGCTATGTTGGCTGGGCCCTCTATGCCCTGAATGAAGCAATCGTATGCAAGAGAAAGCTACGGAATCTTAACCACATATCTCGTTCCAAAGAAACGGACGATGATCTACTTGTACAAATAATTTTTATAGCTCATTGCATATATATAATTCAGAACGACTATGATACTTCCAACTAAATTCCAACAATTTTGAAATTATTCTATCATTTTTCATTGGATCTACTATAATGGACAGAGTACGTGATTACTACGAATATTTCCATTATTCCGTATTAATCTTTCACGTCTTACTGCTTAACTTGAACTACCTGTGCATAGTCAGTATGATGGTGTTCTAGTACTGCAAACAGAAGAGACAGTGGACATGCCTAATTTCCGGACGGAACGGATCCCGTCCCGGAAATCAGGTACCATTTCTGTCCCGTCCTGGAAATTAGGCATGCCCAGAGACAGCTAACCATAGAAATATTTTCAATTTTCAGTGTTTTTATCAGATTAAAATTGATCTTTTTCGCAAAAAATTTTTACTTGATTCTTTCATTAATCTAGTTAATATAACACGTAGAGTGAAAGTAAAGCTAAACTAATCCATTGATTAATGATACACAGGTTAATTTTTCTAGAAATAGTGACCTCAATAATTTTGAAAACTTCAATTGTAAAATTTTATTCGATTTAGTACAAATTTTAAGATGTTTTGCTTCTATCTTTTATAAAACATTGATTATTAATTACATGAAATCCAATCAGTAAACTCTTTTCAAACTAAATTCGTGAAATTTGTGAAAAGTCAATATGGTATTATGGTGTCATCATATATAGCTTTGCCGATATCTAAAAGTCATCTTAAAATGATTTTGGACCTGTCAATGAGTATTACGAGTATTTCATAAAATAAAAAGTAGGATTTATTTAGCCAGTTATATATTTTTGTAAATAGCTAAAATAATTTGAATTTAAAAGTCTCTAAACCCTCTCCAAGAGCGCTGATAGGTCAGTGAAGGAAATTACGAATATATTCATTTTGTTCATATTTTCATTCGAAAATTAGGACAAATGAAACATGCTACAACATCAACTACGGCATACACTCATACTTGTATCGTTAGATTAATTATGAGCTATGCCTATACATTGTATTCATCAGACTGAAATTATCAATTAGAATGGAAGTTATTATCTGACCATGGATATTCAATTTCGTACTCAGTATGTGCTCAAGCATGGCCTACTTAATATACGGCTATATATGTCACCGAGAAGGCCATAAAACGAAGAGGCCAGTTTTAACAGTCAAAATTTAATTAGACCGATAAATCAAAAACCGCTTCTGATAGACATTTGAAATGTATTATTACCATATACAAACATTATATCAGAATATCCAATTCGCTGTCAAAAATTTGATATATCATCATGTGATTGCGCAATAGGCTCTTTTTAGAGCGGAAAATGTTTGCTGTTCCAGCTCATATTAAACATCGTTATCTGCATTTCTAATGCTTGATTTTTTGATAGAGCAACAATAGGAAGACCTCAAGCCAAAGAGTAAATTTTGGTTGGAATGTCTATGCATTCCTCAGTTGCTAAGGAAACAAAAAATTACATGTTTAAGCCATAACTCGATAAGTATAGATCGTAGTCGCTAGGACCATTTAATCCGTAAACTATTACTTCATATATGAGAATAATACTATTCACGTGTCTATTTTCAATAAGTTCTGCGTTATCTAGGATTTTATCGCGATCTATAGAGAAGTAATGAGATGTGACAAAATCCTAGATAACTCAGAACTTATTGAAAATAGATATGTGAATAGTATTATTCTCATATAGGAAGTAATAGTTTACGGATTAAATGGTAAACTTTCATAGCGTCTACGATCTATACTTTTCGAGTTATGGCTTAAACATGTAATTTTTTGTTTCCATAGCAACTGAGGAATGCATAGACATTCCAACCAAAATTTATTTTTTGGCTTGAGGTCTTCCTATTGCTGCTCTATCAAAAAATCAAGCATTAGAAATGCAGATAACGATGTTTAATGTGAGCTGGAACAGCAACATTTTCCGCTCTAAAAAGAGCCTATTGCGCAATCACATGATGATATATCAAATTTTTGACAGCAAATTGGATACTCTGATATAATGTTTGTATATGGTAATAATACATTTCAAATGTCTATCGGAAGCGGTTTTTGATTTATCTGTCTAATTAAATTTTGACTTTGTTAAAACTGGCCTCTTCGTTTTATGGCCTTCTCGGTGACATATATAGCCGTATATTAAGTAGGCCATGGCTCAAGCATTGTATTGAGACAGTTAACCGATGTAAATAACAACATCAAACATATTGTAAGAACTACCTTGATACCCTCTACTATAGAAGATAATATGCTATTGCTAAATTGATTAAAATAGAGGAACGGTAAGCATTCCTGAAAATCACATTGTTAAAATGATAATGAATATTATCTATAGAGATTGCGTTTCATCCTTTTGTTCCAATAAACTCTTCCAGACAAAAATCAGGTAACTGAAAGTATTCTCACCACAATAAATACATTGTATTATGTATTAATACAACGAGAGGAAAAATAATTATACTGATTGTCTAAGCAGATAGTGGAAATAGTTTATTCGGTACAGGTACAAGTACAAATCAACAGCTGATGCTATGATACGTTTTGCAACGGTTCCAGGTTATTAAGTGGTCTGTACATTGGATCTTTGAGTGGTTTATTTATGCTGATTTTCAGAAAGTTGTTATGAAAGGTTTCTCAGAATCCCTCAAGATTGAATATGTACAGAAAATGTCTAATGAACTAATTGTGTTGTAATAAGTATAAAACAGTGCATGGTGACATTAGTACATTCTACCATTGGATTAAATTTAAAGTGAACTGAATACTACAACTGATCATGGAAATTCTAGTTGTCATTGAAATATGCATTATTATCACACTCTGTTTCTCATTCTGTTTGTTAGCATCAGTTGTCCTCATCTACTATGTTAGGAGAAGGTATCTTCTCCATTTCGAGATCAAATCTATCTCTCAGGATGAGTTAATGTTGCAATCGTTTCAGAACCATCGTAAAAACCTAAGAATTAAAGCTCTCATATCCAACTTCATCATTGTCATAGTCTTAGTGGAGATTGTCTATAGTTTGTCATTTTCAGTTTTCTCTGTGTTTTCATTAGTTGTCGACAAATTTAATTGTCATCACATCAGACCAATGTTAAGATTCGAGAAGATTTTTCTTGACCTGAGCATAATATCATATCTCTGCCATCTTCCAATACTATCGTTGCTTCTGAAGGTCCTCTGGTTGATATATCTCCATTCTCCTTACAGATACACCATCATTAGATGGACATGGTACATAGTAATCAGATGTGTTTCGCTTCCCATTTTTTTAAATCTTATAAGTACGAGCCAGTATCTCAATGGTTGGTATGCTGAGTTTATACTGCCTCTAATATATACATTTATGATCACAGCTGATCTTAGCATTTATCTGGTGTATGCTCGTCGTCTGTATACACAGCTCAAGAGTAGAGAGAAAGAAGCTAGATGGTGTAAAGACAGAGCTGAGTATCGTACTGCTAGGTCTCTCCGTCTCCATTACATAATAGCCACTGTTATAGTAGCAATAGCGATGTGTACCATCACAATTAATATGAATTTCAACAATTTTGAACTTATTTCAAAAATTTTTGTTAGATATACTATAATGGACAAAGTATGTGAATACTACCAACATTTCTCTAATTTCGGATTAATCTTGTGCATAACACTACTTAACTTGAACTACCTGTATATAGTCAGTATGATGGTGTTCAAGCACTGCAAACAGAAGAGACAACTAACCAATGTTAATATCAAGATCAAACCTATTGTTAAGAACTACCATGATACTCTCTACTATACAAGATGTTGATGCTAACTTTGATCACATAATTAAAGTGATGAAGAGCTAGCAATAATTATATTTATACTCTCGTAGCTATTGTACGTCAATTTATTCAACTTTTTTGAATTCAGTTAATTAAATTATGAAAATATAGAATCTTACCTACTGTAACGCCAACCCCGAGGGCTGTCGGGATTCGTACCACCTTAGATTCAAGATGTTCCACATGGAAAGGATTTGTATCAAATCATAGAATCCCATCAATTGGTTGATCATTCCTTATAATTTTATCTAAAAAATGCAGAAATTTGTTAATTATTGCGAAAATGGGAATTTGGTAATTGGGAAGTAGGAAAATCACTTCAAATTGGAGTGAGAGCGAAAGTGAGTATTTTGAAAGGTTACATGTATAAAAACTTAGTAAAGGGAACAATTTAGATACAAAATATCGTTTAATTGAGTGTAAAAGTATCATTTTATTTCGTGAGTAGGGTACTGTGCGGTATTTTAGATTTTGTTGCAACATTTGCGGTATGCCAACACAGAGTATTTGTACTTCGAATTTGTCTTTTTCATACATTCCACTATCTGCAGTGTTGAATACTATTTACTAACTATTTACAGGTAGTTCAAGTTAAGCAGTATGAAATACACAAATATTCCGAAATGATCGAAATATTTTTAATTTTCAGCGTTTATATCAGATTAAAATTGATCTTTTTCGCAAAAGAATCTTCTTTGATTCTTTCATTAATAATCTAGTTAATATAAGACGTAGAGTGAAAGTAAGGTTAAACTAATCCATTAATTAACATACACATTTCTAGGAATAGTAACCTCAATAATAATTGAAAACTTCAATTGTGAAATTTTCTTCTGATTTACTACAAATTTTAAGCTATTCTGTCTCTTCCTTTTATAAAACATTGGTTAATTACATGAAATCTAATTAGTAGACTCCCCTCAAACTAAATTCGTTAAATTTGTGAAACGTTGTGATGACGTTATCATATATAGTTTTGCAATAGTTAAAATAGTTTGTTGATTTATATACCCTCCGAATCCATGCGAATATGTTCCCAGGGGATTCACAATCTGGGTGAGGTATGCTAAACCTACTGATAGTTACTGACTGAGGTGTATGCAACATGTGTGTATGTATATGATTGCGCGCTTACTGAGAAAAACTCGGCTATCAGGAGGTAGGCAAGAAAAATAGCACTTAACTTTACCTTAAGCGAGGTGACATCCTAAGTGCTTTCAGCTCACTAAGGTTCTGCAAGAGTATAGGCTCAGATTACTTTACCGTAGCAAAGTAATCGAGGGCAAAATGCAAATGACTAGGACGAGGTTAGAACCCATGACCTCAGTCTTGGTGTTCAAATGCCCTAACCACTGCACCACCCAAACAGATAAATTAATTAAACTACGATTACTGTTTGAATAAAAGAAATTATTTTAATACAAGTAAATGTATCCTTTCGTATTTATGAATAATTACAAATACGTATACTCATATACTATATGGAAGTTCAGATTATTGATCGATTATAAGGGTTGCACAATCGGTCTATGCACCGATATCTTTTTTGAAATATTATTTAATAAATGTCTTACCACCCAATCTAGTTCTCCACTTAAAGTTGGAACTTCGAAGTTAAAAATAGATTTTGAAAACCAAATATTTCCATAACAATCAAACTATTATCCCAGAAATAAAATAGCTTTATTGATATTTAATATTACAAGCGCGCTTCGCTTGCTTGCGCTGCTCGGCTGGCGGACACAAAGTGTCCGCCAGAGGCTCCCTTCGGTCGCCTGGGGTCACATTGGTTAATTATAAGGGCTATAACATCTCTAAATAATCTGCCCTACTGTTATAATCGATATAGCACGAAAAATCACCAAATTTGTCAATTTTTAAAATTTTGATGCGTAATGATGACGTCATAACAGAGTGATGAGTCATCATATTTGGATGAGAGTTGTATAATATGTGAGATATGTTAGTATACAGATTCTATTAAAAATTCAGCCTTCTATCTCCTATAATGACTGAGTTATGCTCGGATAACGGTATTGCTTAACTTTTAAAAATGTGACAATGACGTCATAATTCCATGATGAGTCGACATTTTGCTCTGAGCTCAGAACTTACTGGAGCCATAGCCAAAAGACTCCTACATGCCAAAAATCAGCTTTCTGCGCCTGGCAGTTTCTTCAATCAATTCGTAACAGATATATATATATATAAACATTAATCGAGTTTTAATAGTAAAGATACTTAAGGCAGTGCGAACCATGCATGATACCGATAGCAAATAGATGGAAAACAACTGCTAGTTGACTTCTCTATTCTCTGATTGCACATCCGGAACCACTTTGCAACCTCAACCTTAATTGTAATAGGCAAATGTTCTATTTGAGCGATGCATATAAATGCTTATTAGGCAATTCGAAAATAATTATAAGACATGGTGTGAACCTAGTGCAATACCTTTCTAAAGCGATATTTCAACTTCAACATTCCACTGAAAACAAAGCAGAACCTACTATGTAGTGCATCTCAACAAAAAGAGTTCCAAAGGGAAGGAAGAATCCAATAACATACTTGTAGAAGCAGTTTTCTTGAGTCACACTAAGAGCTTCTGTTTGCTGCTGTGTGCTGAGTATTGGTTTGTAATATGTAAGGTCATCTGTAGAGGTAGTTGAAGAAACAAGGACCATAGTGTAGGATGACAGCGACTTGGATTTGCTCCAACGCTCCGCTCCTTTGCTTCTTTGCTTTGGAACGATGAAAAATTGTTGAGTGGAATTCGAACTCGCGTGACTTTGTTATCTCAGTGCGCTAACCACTCGACCATGAAGTCCCACGTCTTTTAAATGTTCTAAAGATATATTTATGTTTTTACTTTACGTAGAATATTGAAAAATTGTTGACTTGCTTGTTATTCTATTTTACTCTATTCTATAAACGCATTATTTACTGAATTTCGAATTAGTCTTAACTAATTTTCAGTTCAATTCTAAAATTCTTTTTCTCCGTACAATAATTTAGCGAATGAGGCCCGTAAGATCTTTTGGAGGAATATAGGTATGTGATCAAGCAGTTACAATATTAAAAGGAAGTTATAATTAGCTTCCAAATATCATTTTTATCTTTTTTGATGGTTTTATTGGAGGGTTGCATGACCTTTGATAAGAATTTCCTCAGATTTTTAAATATAGTGATTCGTATTTCTTTCCGTACGTAATATCGTATCATTGCCATCTTCCAATACTATCGTTGCTATTGAAGGTTCTCTCATATCTCCATTCTCCCTCCTTACTGATACACTATCATTAGGTGGATATGGACATATGGTACATAGTAATCAGATTTGTTTTGGTTTCCATTTCTTTATATCTTCTAAGTAGGAACCAGGTTCACATTAGTGGGTGGGTTGAGTTAATAATACAACTAATATACCGGGTGACCAATAAGTTCTGTTACAAGCTTGATTGGGTATATAATTCTTATACTCAAACGATGTTAGTTATTTGGTCTTTAGAGATCGTAATTCAAATACTTTTAATGATTTTAAAAGATTTTGCGATTCTAATATTTAGAAATGTGTTTAATATGGAGAGTTTTGAGAAGAAAAATGTGTCCTGGCACGCAACGAAAATCGCGAATCAGGGCCCACTGCTTTTCAAGTTATCTTCCCAGAGTCTTCAAATTCTAGGAAAAATTAGCTCACACATTTTCCTCAAACACTCTAAATTTGTAGAAATATAAGATGTTCAGATCAGTGCATTTTGAGGACCATTTGGATCAGATATTTTTGTGATGTGAAAAAAGTGCCATTTGGGGAATTTTGCAAAATGTACCTAATTTGAACTGCGACTGAATAACTTTTTCTCGTTTCTGAAAACGAATTCAGTGGATCTATGAAATATTTCTATGGCGAATGAAAGGTACCTGGTGCTAAATCGTCATGGGACATCGATTATGAAGACATTTTTTACAGAAGCAGTGGACTCTGATTCGCGATTTTCGCTGCGTGCCAGGACACCTTTTTCATTCACCAAACTCACCATACAAAACACAGTTCTATGTCTCAGACTCGAAAAATCGTTTTAAATCGTTGAAAGTATTCGAATTACAATCTCTAAAGACCACAATAACTAAGACTGTTTTAGTATAAGAAATTATATACCCAATGAAGCTTGTAACAGAAATTGATCACCCGGTATACATTTATGAACACATCTGATTTTATCATTTATCTGATGTATGTTCGCCTATATTTTTTTAATTGCTAAAAATAATTTGAATTTAAAAGTCTCAAAACTTTTTCCTGAAAAGTTAGTCTCCCGGACTAATTTTCCCTGAAAAAATGGTCCATTGCAGGACCAAAATTTTCAGGAGAGGACCAATTTTGCATGAAAAAATTGGTCCCTGGACCAAAATTTTCGTGACAGGACTAACGCCTACATCTGAAAATAGTAGGACTGTTGCCAATTTAGGAGTAGGACTAACGACGCATCCCCTTAATTGGAATGGAAGTTATTATCTGACCATGGATAATCAATTTCGTATTCAGTATGATGGTGCTCAAGCATTGCAGAGAGACAGTTAACCAATGCAAATAACAAGATCAAACATAGTATTGTTATTAAGAACTACCTTGATACCCTCTACTATAGAAGATAATATACTTTTGCTAAATTGATTTAATAGTGGAACGGTAAGCATTCCTGAAAATCACATTGTTAAAATAATACTGAATAGTATCTAGAGAGGTTGCGTTTCATCCATATGTCCAATAAACCCTTCGAGTCAAAAATCAGGTAACTGAAAGTATTCTCACCACAATACATACGCTGTATTATGCATTAATACAATGATAGTTTATTCGGTGTAGGTACAAGTACAAATCAACAGTTGATGCAATGGTTTGTTTTGCAATTGTTTCAGGTTACTGAGTGGTCTAGACATTGGATCTTTGAGTGGTTTATTTATGCTGATTTCCAGAAAGTTGTTATGAAAGTTTTCTCCGAATCCCTCAAGATTGAATGTGTACAAGAAAAATGTCTAATAAACTAATTGTGCCTTAATAAGTATAAAACAGTGCATGGTTACATTAGTACATTCTACCATTGGATTAAATTCATAAGTGAACTGAACTCTTCAACTGATCATGGATATTCTAGTTATCATTGAATTAAGCATTATCATCGTACTATGTTTCTCATTCTTCTTGTTAGCATCAGTTGTCCTCATCTACTATGTTAGGAGAAGGTATCTTCTATATCTTGATATTAAATCTATCTCTCAGGATGAGTTAATGTTGCAATCGTTTCAGAACCATCGTGAAAACCTAAGAATTAAAGCTCTCATTTCTAACTTCATCATTGTTATAGTCCTAGTGGAGATCGTCTATAGTTTGTCAATTTCATTTTCTTATATGCCTTCTTTATTAGAGTATTTCTCAACCACCCTTGATTGGAACTACATTAGAGCAATGTTAAGATTCGATAATATTTTTTCTACCCTGAGCACAATATCATATCTCTGCCATCTTCCAATACTATCGTTGCTACTGAAGGTCCTCTGGTTGATATATCTCCATTCTCCTTACAAATACACTATCATTAGGTGGACATGGTACATAGTAATCAGATGTGTTTTGCTTTCCATTTTCTTTTATCTTCTAAATACGAGCCAGTATCCCATTGGTTGGTATGTTGAGTTAATAATGCCACTAATATATACATTAATGAACACAGCTGATCTTATCATTTATCTGATGTATGCTCGTCGTCTGTACATTCAGCTCAAGAGTAGAGAGAAAGAAGCTAGATGGTTTAAAGATAGAGTTGAATATCGCACTGCTAGGTCTCTCCGTCTCCATTACAAAATAGCCACCATTCTAGTGGCAATAGCGATGTGTACAACCACAATTAACCAAAATTCCTACAATTTTGAATGTATTTTATCATTTTTCATTGGATATACTATAATGGACAAAGTACGTGATTACTATCAATATTTCTATTGTTTTGGATTCATCATCTTCTTCTTACTACTTAACTTGAACTACCTGTACATAGTCAGTATGATGGTGTTCAAGAACTGCAAACAGAAGAGACAGCTAACCAATGTTAATAACAAGATCAAACCTATTGTTAGGAACTACCATGATACTCTCTACTTTGCAAAATACTGATACTAATTTCATACATTATTGCATGCGATGAAGAGCTAGCAATAATTATATTCTATCTCATTGCTATTGTATCTCAATTTATTCAACTCTTTTGAATTCAATTAATTAAATTATGAAAATATAGTATCTTACCTACTGTAGACGCCAACCCCGAGGGCTGTCGGAAGTCGTACCACTTTGGTTTCAAGATGGTCTATAGACATAATACAAATTGAGTCTATGAACTCCTCAGAGGCCATCAGTTGGTTAATCATTCCCCAGAATTTGACCAAAAGAAATGTAGGAATTTGAGTTATAGAAATTTGGGATGGGGAAAAGGACATAGATTCGAAGTAAATCATCTAGCTTCTTTATCTCTACTCTTGAGCTGTATGTACAGACGACGAGCATACACCAGATAAATGATAAGATCAGTTATAAATGCAAATCTATATACTCATAATTCCATGATGAGTCGACATTTTCGTCTGAGGTCAGTCATAGTTAAAATATATATATATTAATCGAGTTTTAATAGTAAGGATTTATGGTAACGCATAGCATTCTATACACTAAGGCAATGGTGCTGATCAGTGGACTTGGACTAGGGATTGGTTTGATCAGTCAAATTTGATTTCCTAAAAATGGTTCGATTATGCTGGTATATAGCTTCGTATATTATATACTGATCGTTTTCATGAATTCTACATCGATTTACTTCGAAATGGTTTGAGGATAACCCTGTAGAGAATTTAATTTAAACCAACCACATTACTTTTATACATAAACATACTACTTATTTGTATTGTTTTAAAGTCAACCACATTAATTATATATTTATTTACTACCTTGTTGTGAAGTTCTACAAATCACTATCTTTTCATATACACAAATCAAACTCAATCTGAAATACTCCTGACTGCTCATACGTATCAAATTATTATTACTCTTTCGAACGACAATGTCCTGTCCAGGCTGCAAGTCTAATTATAGAAGTCAAGCAGAATCTACCTCTGAAAACCTGAAACTGAAGAATGGTTTAGAGCAATTCCACACCCACGGAAGGACTATGCAAACACGCAAATGAGAGTAAGTTTCTATTATTGTTTCATTTACTGATCGTCAGATTTACACTTCTACTCACCGTTTAGCTATGTGTACATCATTTCAAACCAGATGACATCGAGATTTGAGAGAACCATTACCTACCTTGACGGGCTTCGCACTGTTACAGTTTCTAGAGATAGAATAGCTCTTAATAAGCTGCAGTACCCAGTACATTCCCAACCTTCCTATCTATGTGAAACCAATTCCAAGCTAAGAGACCATCTTTGGATCACAAAGAACGTTTGCTGATGGAATCTGCCTACTCTAAGAGCATAACTGACAACGAAGAAAAGGTAGATAAGTTCTTAGTTAGTTCATTTCCAGATCTTCTTTCTAGACTAAATTTAATCGACCTACGAAACGGCTAGATAGCTCATGTGTAGCAACTATTATTTTTTATTGGGAAAGTTATTTCAGAAAAATTATATATCAAAGCATTTGAAAATAAAAACGTCACAATTCCGACCTCGCGAATTTCTATAAACGACACTCGCTAAGTTTTGCCCCCCCCTTGGAAATGACTTAAGTATATGGTTGAAAAAGGCCATGCCCCCCCCGCCCCCCCTATAGTTCTACAAGCCTTCATTTGCCCCCCTTACATAAAATCCTGAAAGAAACCCTGATGAGGTTGATAAGTATTTACTAATATTTCAACTTAATAGCTCTCAAACTGAATGTTCTATTCAAAATCATGTAGTTTTTCATCCATCACTTCGAGAGTGCAATTAATTAAGCTTATTGACTCGTCAGACCTAGACATAGGTGAAATACATACAGTGAATCTTTGAATATTTCATTCCACTGTTTTTGGCTCCATCGACAGTCCAAGTGATCCCCCACAATTGTATTTCCAACCATTGTTCGTCCAATTCCGTTAGGGTCTAGCTCCGCGGTTGATATATCCTTACTATTAAAACTCGATTATTGTTTATATATATATATATATATATATATATATATATATATATATATATATATATATATATATATATCTGTAACGAATTGATTGAAGAAACTGCCAGGCGTAGAAGGCTGATTTTTGGCATGTGGGAGTCTTTTGGCTATGGCTCCAGTAAGTTCTGAGCTCAGAGCAAAATGTGGACTCATCATGGAATTATGACGTCATTGTCACATTTTTAAAAGTTAAGCAACACAGTTATTCGAGTATAACTCAGCCATTATAGGAGATAGAAGGCTGAAACTTTAATAGAATATGTATACTAACATACATAACATATGATGCAACTATCATCAAAAAATGATGACTCATCACTTTGTTATGACGTCATCATTACGCATCAAAAATTTTAAAATTGACAAATTTGGTGATTTTTCGAGTAATATCGATTATAACAGTAGGACAGACATATTTAGAGATGCTATCTCCCTTATAATTAACCAATGTGACCCCAGGCGACCGAAGGGAGCCTCCGGCGGACACAAAGTGTCCGCCAGCCGCGCAGCGCAAACAAGCGAAGCGCGCTTGTATATATATATATATATACAATAATCGAGTTTTAATAGTAAGGATATATATATATATATATATATAACGAATTGATTGAAGAAACTGCCAGTCCCAGAAAGCTGATTTTTGGCATGTGGGAGTTTTTTGGCTATGGCTCCAGTAAGTTCTGAGCTCAGAGCAAAATGTCGACTAATCATGGAATTATGACGTCATTTTTCACATTTTTAAAAGTTAAGCAACACAGTTATTCGGGCATAACTCAGCCATTATAGGAGATAGAAGGCTGAAATTTTAATAGAATCTGTATCCTAACACGTCTCACATATGATGCAACTATCATCAAAAAATGATGACTCATCACTTTGCTATGACGTCATCATTGCTCATCAAAATTTTAAAAATTGACAAATTTGGTGTTTTTTCGAGTGATATCGATTTTAAAACTAAGATGGACATATTTAGAGATGATATATCCTTTTAATTAACCAATGTCACTTTCAGGCGACCGAAGGGAGCCTCCGGTGGACACGAAGTGTCCGCCAGCCGCGCAGCGCAAGCAAGCGAAGCGCGCTTGTTTATGATTATAACTACAACAATGAGTGATATCGAGAGTTGATATCTATTTGTTGAGGCTCTACAGCAGTAGTTCTGAACCTTTTCAGTCAGTATACCCCTTGGTGCGAAAATAAGGTTTCACGTACCCCTCTAATTTTTGTTTTATTTTGTTTGTTGGTTTGGTTTGGGATGAACTGCATGAATATATTGCTTAATTAACAAAATTTACCGCAGGTACCCCCTGGGGGTGCTATGCGTACCCCAGGTTCAGAACTGCTGCTTGACAGGGTGTTTCAATAGTCTTAGCCCCTTGAACATTTTAACTTAAATACTACATATAATACATGCTGAATTCCATTCACTTTGAATTTCATTTGCCAATATAATAACCTTTCAATTCTAGTACTTTCCTAACTCGATTTGACATACTACTCACTAAATTTTCTAAGAATGATTTCGATATTACTTTTTCAGCGGCCCGATTGATAATTTTTTGATTTCTTAGTTTTCGTGGCTCTATTAGAAGCGGTACCAAGACATTTGAAACACCCTGTATGTACTGATAATTATCTATATCCGTTACAAATATTATTTCGAACCAAAGTTAGTACCTAATTATTGTAATATATTCTTATAGATAAATCCTCCGACATGATCTATCACTCCTGTATCTACAACCGTCTGAATGAAATCTACTTCATCATTATCGAGGAATTCCACTAACGGCTACAATGACACTTATTCAAAACGCATCGGAATTACATTCTACCCCTATCCAAGGTTGAGTCAAATCAATTTGATTTGAAAAAAACTTCATTTTTTGATTTGATTTGATTGAGTTGGTTAATAAAAAATGATTGAGTTGATTGATCTGAATGTTGTCATTGAATAAAATAGAATGATCTGAATTATCTGAAATTTCATTTAAATTAATTGAATTGAATTGGATTGAATTGAATTGAATTGAATGGAGTTGAATTGATTTGAATTTAATTGATTTGATTTGATTTGAACTGATTTGAATTGATTCGAGTTATCTGAATTGATTTTTATTTGAATGAACGTATATACTGGAATAGTTGCCGGCCCTCGAACCATCCCCCTCCAAAAAGAAGGTTCTAAATTTCTTGGTTCACTCGTGCGGTTATATTTATCGAAAGCTCTCTTGCATATGTATTGTGAAACATTTATTTTTCTTCAGGGGTTAAATGCTAAATGGGGCTAAAAATTATCTACGGTATCTGAATTGAATTAAATTGAATTGATTTGAATTGAATTGAATTGAATTGATTTGAATTGAATTGATTTGAATTGAATTGAATTGAGTCGAATTGATTGATTTGGGTTGAATTGAATAATTAAAATGAATGAGCTGAACGATTTGAATAAGCGCAAATGATTGAATTGATTGATCTGGTGTGTTTTATGTAAATGATCAGATGCAATATTACAAAAAAATAATTCAAATCATTGAGTTTGACACAACCTTGCCCCTATCATTATATCTCGCTTCTACTCGACTTTCTAAACTACCTCTATGCTCTTTTTAACTGTGAATCATATGTTACCAATTATACTTATTTCTGCTTAATTATTTATTAATTTACTTATTACATGTCCACTATGTATTAAATTATCTCCAGACCATTCATGATTTCATAAAAGGGCAGTAGGTTACTAATTATTTACTTAATATGGGTAGTTACAGCAAATTTACAATTGTATTATAATTTTGAAATCAAAATAAACTAACTGATCTAACCAATCCCTAGTCCAAGTCCACTGATCAGCACCATTGCCTTAGTGTATAGAATGCTATGGGTAACGGTTCAAGATAGAAGCATTTCGATCCGAATGAAATTAAGTAGAACTGAAAATCATTATGTAACTATTCATCTAAATAGGAAAATACAATTGTTAACTTTCCTTTCTAAAACTGAAACTTTACTCACAAACAAGGAAACGACACAATAGCTTCCATACTCACATCCTCCTAACTACTTCACACTTTCACTTCTAATGCCACATCATTCCATTTCTCATACAACCAGCAGATCTCTCACATACTCACATACATACACTCTCATCAGCATGTGTTCCATCTAACAAAACAATACAATTCTAACTCACAATGGCGACAAGATTCCCGCAAATATATCCGTCCAACATTCCATTGGAAACATTTTGCAAGAGTGGAACAAGAGATCCGAGCATGCTTTGACACCATTATCAGGACAGTGATTATTATCAGCACCATTATCAGGACAGTGATTATTATCAGCACCATTGTCAGGACAGTGATTAAAGATCTGAGGAAGAAACAGGTCCAAGATTTGGAGCAGATGATCGAACAGCTTGACGATATGAGTGTTCATCAAAATTCAATGAAGAAATTCCACGAAGATCATATCGACAGAACAAAATAAGTCCTGGAGAAGGCTGAACAACCAACTCCAGTCCCTGTCCCTTGCTTCAGCTCAGAAGATCTCCAATCTCTTCTGTAACAGCTGAAGATTATAGGAAACGTTCAGGAAGTGAGGAGACTCTACTCTGAAAAACTAAAACTCGTCAAGAGTATCGGAAAGAAAGGAAACAAGAAAAGGGAGTTCTACAAGCCTCGTGGTGTCATAATAGAGGGAGATAAGATATATGTCTGTGATAGTGAGAACAGCAGAGTTCGAGTATTCTCTAACGACGGTAAATTTTTGACAGAATTCGGTAAGAGACAACTAGATTATCCTTACGACATAGCACTGTGTGATAAATGAGCGTTTGTAAGTGATAGGGGGCTACCGCATACAGTCTTAAAATTCAAAATATCTAATTTTCAGTTAATGAATACGAGTGTAGGAGGAGTGTTTAGTCGCCCTAGTGGTCCAACAGTGTATGGGAATGAAGTGTTAGTTGCAGATTGTTCTAATTATAGAATCGTAGTTCTAAATTTAGATTTACACTATTTAAGAGAGATAGGATAAGGAATGCTTGAATCTCCATGTGATGTAAAAACCAATTCAAACAAAATATTTGTTGTTGATAGAAATAGCTCCCACAGTGTGCATGTATTCTCAAAATCAGCTGATCTGTTGTACAGTATGATAAGTGTGAAAAGTGGAACATTCTCTGCAATGCTTATGTGTTTAGATCAGTTTAGTAATGTTATAATAAGTTTTTAAAAATGTACAAATACGAACGTACAAAGAGTAAATGCTAAATGATTCTAACTGTGATTCATGACTGTGCCTGAATGGATAACTATGGCAAGCAGATTGGCGAGAAGAACATGTTGTATCTTGCTTTTTCAAAGTAATGATAAACATCGCATATTTAGATATTTTGAAAGTAGTAATTGGTTAAGTTATGAAACTGGAATAATTGTACATGTGCAATTATCCTGAAAGTGAACTGCTAATGATTCTGATATAATTGTGAAAGTGTATTTTATCTCAATTTGGAAGCTATAACATTGCTCTATTGTTTTTATTATGAACAGGTGGATAGCATATCATTCTGATAGGAATTTAGAAATTGTGCGGGATTGAAATTAAAAGCAGATGTTAGCAACGAAATATCTTTCCATAAAAATGCATTTTGAATGAAGAAAGTTATTTACAAGTAATTCAAACCCTAAGTACAAGCATGCACTTTTATAATTGACATCATATCCAATTATTCTATTCAATAATGCATGAATTTACTGTAACTAAGCTTCCGAAGCTAAAATATAGGGAATGAGTATGAATATACAGTTTTAATAATAAAATCAAATATTTGTAAGTAAATCACAATTTTCACAGACAAGTCTCCGGAACCCTAAAACCTCTCGACATAATTCAGCTACAAAATCGTAGTCGTATCTAATCCAGAGTTGGAGTCGGGTCGACCTTTCAGAACGTGACCCATCCCAGAATCTGTTAATGAGCTTAAGTCCGACAATATTATAATATTACACAAAAATCGGTTCGTAGCTAGGGATTATGCATTGTGCCATTCACTAAAACAGCTGTTGGTAGTGAAATATACACACTGTAAGTCTGCATTTCTTGTGGGAGGCTTTCAATTTGAGACAACTTTAACCTGAACCCTACCCGAAAAACCCGAACCTGATTCTAACAATGATCTAATCTACCAAAGAACATTTCGTATCATCATAGTGTTTCTGAGATGGAAGAGACCTGTGTGTTGAGAACTGTCTCAGACATTCGCTTTGCTTTCTAAATGTCAGTGTACGTCTGTACAGTCGCTTGTATGCTCGAGTGGTAAATAATTAGTGGAGTTCCTATCTCACGGATTAGCAGATGACTGTTTGATCTTCAGAGATCCACAATAGTGAAATTGTCTAAAGTCAATCATAGTAGGCATTTTTCAAGCATACTTGATCCATGTATATGATATGTTTAATGAGAATTTGACTGCAGTATGGTTGGTAGGCCAAATTACTGATGTACAGAATAGCTGCAGTAAGTTGGAGTGTTGCATCAAAGGATACGTTCTTATAAAATTTGGCTATCTTTTCAAGCAAGCACTTCGCTAACAAAAATTCACTAGAAGAACATGTGGTATCTTTTCTCAAATTAATGATGAACAGTGCATAATTTGATGTTTTGAAAGTCATATAATTACTCAAGTTTCCATTCCTGGAGAAAATTGTACATGTGCAACTATATATACTGAAAGTGAACTGCTAAATGATTCTGTTATAATTGTGACAATGTATTTTATTTCAACTTGAAAGATATAATAACAATGCTCTGTTGTTTCACATTATTATCAAGTGGATTGCATCATTCTGATAGGAATTTAGAAATTGAAAGAGGATAGAAATTAAAAAGCAGATGTTAGCAACTACGTATCTTTCCATAATAAAAATGCATTTTGTACCTTTCTGGCATGATTTACTAGTATGAGTGGAGTGAGTAATCAAAATTAAACTCTAAACACTTTCAGAAATGATATCAAATCCAATTATTAGTTTTTCTATTCAATAATGCATGAATTTAAATGTAACCAAGCTTCTGAGAAAAAACTCTAGCACATTTGCAGTGGAAATAGATGATCAACTTAGATGATGCTCTCTAAATGAATTAAAAATATTTGAAACACAGAGTTAATTCCTTTTGAGAGGCAGAATAACAAAAAATATATCTAATGATTTCCCATTTCTTATGAAGTGCTGCTTCTGCAAAGTTCCCTAAAACATCAGACTTAGCCTTTTCAATGCATTGACGGTATGATTTGATGAGATGGATTATCGTCTTGATGAAGTAGATATCCCAAACTATAGACAGCAATATTACAACCACGGAGATTGTAAATATTATATCCCTTTTAATTAATCAATGTGACCCCAGCAGCGCAAGCAAGCTTCGCTTGCTTGCGCTGCTGGGGTCACATTGATTAATTAAAAGGGATATAACATCTCTAAATACGTATGTCCTACTGTTATAATCGATATCGCACGAAAAATCTCCAAATTTGTCAATTTTTAAATTTTGGATGCATAATGAAGATCAGGTGCGTATGTCTTGTTACTACTGATGACAGTGCCGGATTAAGCACGTGGCAGAAGTGGCATATTCCACGGGCCCCGCGCTTTCATTTACTTGTGCCTCATGATCTCCAACTGTTCTGGTGAACGATCGTTCTCTCAACTCCAACTCATAAAAAATCAGTTACGATCGTGTCTGACTCAGAACAGCCTCACTCTGCTTAGCGTAGAATATGAACTTCTTCGTGACATTGATTTGTCGTCACTTATTCGTGATTTTTCTCTTCTGAAATCCCGTAAGCATGACTTTTAAATGAATCTAAAGATTGAGATTAGTAACTTTCACACTATAAAATGTTATTACCTTATATTATATATCATAGGCGTAGCACCCGCCCGGGCCGGTACGCCTCGTCCGGCCATCTGCTAGGCACAATACAAGCTTTTAGTAATAGCATGGTTTGCCCGGACCAGTACTATGGGTCCCGCGTAAAAATATGCCACGGGCCCCGCGCAACCTTAATCCGGCCCTGACTGATGAACATCACTGAATATATGAAATAGGAGCGGCACTAACTAGTATTTGCAAAGTAGATAACTATAATTATTCTCCAAACAAGAATCAATTCATAACTGCACGAGTGAACTGATACGAGTTTCGAGCTGCAGGTAATTCTGAATCTTCTTCATTTTGTTATTAAATATATATATTCCTCACGACGAGTTAATGCTGCAATCGTTTCAAAACCTTAGTGAAACCCAGAGCTTTTCACAAATGATGAACTCTAATGACTCGATTCGTAGAGTCATCTAACTCTTTAGTTAAACCTGAGGACTCGAGTCATGGCTTACAAGTTACCGACATGACCCGAAAACTCGCAAGTCAATAAAAATAAAAAATTCCATTTGTGCTATTTATATGTTTAAAACAAGACCCAGTTCATTAACTAAGAATTGCTTACTAAACAAATCAGAATAAGGAAAAGAGTTAAGCAACAAATTAATTAATACAGAAATAACTAAACATACAAAAGGAAATTACAGTCATACTATCATTGTGGTAGGAGATGTTCAGTCAGATTTGGTGTGAACCTAGTCTGTACTTTCCCGAAGCGATATTTCAACTTCATCCTCAATATTCCACCGAAAAACAAAGCAAAACATACTATGTAGGGCATACCAATGAAAATCCCCCAAAAGAAAATGAGGAGTCCAATAACATTATTGAAGATTTCTTTAGTTAGGCTTAGAGCTTCTATTTGCTGCCGTGTGGTGAGTATTGGTCTGTAATAAGGTGCTCCGTAGAGGTAATTGAAGAAACAAGGAACATAGTGTAAGACAAGGACGACCAATGAGAAGCAAGTTATCCCTAGCTATCCCAAAACAGGACATGATAATTTTGAATTGATAGCAACTAATGATGGCTCTTCTGATCAATCTTCGACTCTTTCTTCTTGCTTGAAACTCTAATGCTCTCCACCTCAATGTTTTGTACAATCTTCGAGCTTGTTTAACCCAAACACAAAAATAGATGAATGGAACGATGGGTTCGATACAGAAATAAACAATCATTAACTGTGGAATAGACCCTGTGATGATCAGGAACACTGCAATCAGACTTGTGACTATGAGTAAGCGTCTGATGTAATGGAATACTTCTGAATGGATATTGTGTAAAGTCTCATTCAGATACTTCATCAAGCAAATTCCAAAGCAAAGTCCTAGAGGAACATGACAAATGGAGACCAAAATAGAATTGATTGGATTTTCATAGATCAAAACCAGATATAAATATCTTGAATGTGTCATGTCACTCGTGCAGTTATCAATCGCGACTCTGTTCGGGGAATAAATGTGATTGTATGAATATGGTGAATTAGCCAATGCAAAACTAAAACCAATGAGTGACACAGCACCGAATTATGTGATGTTAATTATTAATAAGAAAATATATTTAATGATTTCCCATTTCTTATGAAGTGCTGCTTCTGCAAAGTTCCCAAAAGCATCAGACTTTGCCTTTTCAATGCATTCACGGTATGATTTGATGAGATGGATTATCGTCTTGATGAAGTAGATATCCCAAACTATAGACAGCAATATTATAATCACGGAGATTATTAATATTATTAAGTATTGAAGAAATGGAAATATTTGAAAAATATAGCTTAAAAACATAATTGTAGGAACTGCTATTTTACGATATTCTATCCTTCACATGTATTTATATGTTAGCTTCAATGATGTCAGTTCATTTTGCCTGCAGAGCTTTATCCAAATATTTCTGCCGCCAGTCCATCAATTTGATGACGAATCCAGCCAAACATCAACTTAAAATTGCTGGCAGTCATGAAAACGTGTATGGTGCAAAAGAGATTGCACAGAAATTCTAATTTAAAGAAAAATGTCACAAGTTTTTACACATCAGTGAGTGAAAACGCTGTAGCATTTTGAATTACCCAAAGCTGTTTAATAATAGAAAATAGAGGTGGAAGCAAACTGAAGGTGATACAGTAAAAATTTGAAGTTGTGGCCTACTTTGCACATTTGTTTACATTTGTTTACAATATATACATAAAGTAAACAAATTACAAAATTAGGCTAGAGACTATCTTCAAACGATTGACATAGGGTTTTAGGAGTGTAGAATTCGAAGATTATATTTCAGATCCATATGAAAAATTATTGGAAAACCTTTGTTTACAATATTAATATAAATTAAACAAATTCCCAAAATAGGCTAGGTTGAGTAACTCCAGGCGCCCGCAGGGCGACTCTGCGGACACGCAGTGTCAGCAAGCCGCGCAGCACAAGTAAGCGCACTTGTCATATTTTAAATATAAATAATCAATCTATAAGGAAGCTTTTTTAAAGTAAAATTTATTCTTTTCGGATTCTATATTAAATAATAACCATCGAATGCTGAACTTATTCCATCTAAGCAGATACAACGGTACACGTAATTGAGAGATGAACTGTACCAGTAATCCAAAAATTGACGATTTCTAGGTAGATATTCAAGCTAATTACTAAAGAATATTCTACAAATATTTAACAGTTACAGTTAACCATCAAAAACTAACATGAAACACAGTTGCATTTTATTACATTGAAAATATAAATACCTTTTAGACTAAAAATGACTAGATTGCAGAAATTTTGAATTAGCTAGGTTTCATTATTAATATTTATTCATATCAAAGCCCAAATAAATAAGATCAAAATTCATTTTTTAAGAAATCTCCATTATTCAAAATTTAATTTTGATACCAGCTAAAGGTTTCGAGTTGCAGTTAATTCTGAATCTAAGCAATCTACAACAACTTGCTTTGGACAGATTAGATTGTGTACTTGTAATATTCCGAATTTGTTCAATGAAATTTGTTCATGAAACTTGCAACGACATCAACTCGAATCCATTTCCATACCTCAGACATCTACTCTTTACCACAGGTCTCATAGCAGTTGTTCTGCAAATTCCAAGACAAAGTCCTAGAGGAACATTACAAATGGAGACCAAAATGGAATCGATTGGATTTTCATAGAATAAAACAAGACAGAAATATCTTGAATGTGCCATTTCACTCGTGCAGTTATCAATCGTGATTCTGTTCGGGGAATAAATGTGACTGTATGATGATGGTGAATTACCCAATCCAAAACTGAATGAGGCGAGTGACATAATTCCGAATTCTGTGATGTTAATTATCAATAAAAAGGAATATTTAATGATTTCCCATTTCTTATGAAGTGCTGCTTCTGCAAAGTTCCCTAAAGCATCAGACTTTGCCTTTTCAATGCATTCACGGTATGATTTGATGAGATGGATTATCGTCTTGATGAAGTAGATATCCCAAACTATAGACAGCAATATTACAACCACGGAGATTATTAATATTATTAAATATTGAAGAAATGAAAATATCTGGAAAATATGGTTAGAAAACATAATTGATAGAACTGCTATTTTACGATATTCTCCTTCACATGTATTTATACGTTAGTTTCAATGATGTCAGCTCATTTTGCTTGCAGTGCTTTATCCAAATATTTTTGCCGTCAGTACATCAATTTGATAACGAATCCAGCCAATTATCAACTTAAATTGCTGGCAGTTATGAAAACGTGTATGATGCAATAGAGATTGCACAGAAATTCCAATTTAAAGAAAAATGGCACAAGTTTTTACACATCAGCGAGTGAAAATGCTGTAGCATTTTGAATTACCCAAAGCTGTCTAATAATTGAAAATATAGCAGTCGACGAGGTGGAAGCAAACTGAAAGTGATACGGTGAAAATTTGAAGTTGTCATATTCGTATAAATGTTCTGAAAAAAGTGGTACGCAAATTCTTCCTACTCAGTACAAGCAAGCGTTCTTCTAACAATTGTAAAATCCAATCATAGGTTTAGTATAAATAATTGATCTATAAGGAAACCTTTTTAAAGTAAATTTATTCCTTTCTGTTCCATATTAAATAGTAACCTACAAATGGTGAATTTGTTCCATCTAAGCAGATACAGCCGCACACGTAATTGAGAGAGATGAACTGTACCTAAGTATAAGACTATTCTAACTGTTCCAGTATATACACTGACTGGACAAAGGTACTCCAAAATTATCATACAAATAGTTATACTAGTAATACAAAGCTATTTAGTTAGTCAATGGAATTTAATTTGTGAGAGTTAAGCTTTATTTAACTTCCTATTCAAATTTTCCACCTTCAAATGCTCACTTTATATTATTTGCACTCGATTACTCCCATAAGGTTAACCATTTTCAAACTGTGCCACCTCATACCACCAATGTCATCATATACAATGGTGATAACTCGTGAGATGTGGCATAGGGTAGCAAATGCTGAAAATACTTCATCTTGAAGGAGAGTAATTAGGTTGAAAGCTTACTTTACAAATGTTGACCATCTTCTCAAGCACTTATAAATTTGATTAACATGTTATTTACTATATTTGGATGACTACCTTCGCAAACAAAAATTCACTAGAAGAGCATGTGGTATACAGGGTGGTCCAAAATAGAATGTACCCGATCACGTTTTACCTGCCTAAACTCCATTTCTTGCACTAACCAAAAAGCCTTTTTAAAATGTCAGATACATCCCCTATGTTCAAGAAAAACACAAATGGACCATCGGGATGAGAACATTCTGTGCGGTATGGTACATAGAGTGCCAGCTTCGGGCAAACGCGATGAATTCCGAACAAAATATAAAACTGACAAAACACCCTATAAATTCCTTGATTATTGTGTAAAACATCTTCTCGGGCTCTCAGAAGCTGCACCTTGTGGCAAACAGGCCCCTGCACTCCAAGATGTGCGGCGTGTACCTTATAATAGAGGGAACACCGACTCTTTCTACTTCGAGGAAAATGGGAAGGCAATAACAAACAACACAGTGGGTGGTACATCGCTGTATAAGAGCTGTTCTGGCAGGAGCTCCGGACTTAGTATCCAGAGCTACACAAGAGGATGTGGTTTCAACAAGATGGGGCGACCCCCACACTGCCAAAGCCTCCCTTGATTGGCTCAAGTGTCTCATTTCAAAAGTCACGTCGTCAGCAGGGAGACGTCCATTGGGTGGCCCCCTAACTCTCCCGACCTTAGCCCCCTCAGACTTCTTTCAATGGGGTTATTTGAAAGACAAGATTCATAAGAACAAGCCTCGAACACTTGAGCAGCTGAAGATGAATATTATGCAATAAATCAAGGTGATAAGCAAAGATGTTCTGAAGTCAGTTTTCCAGAATTTCGTGTTGCGACCAAAAATGTCCAAGAACAGAATGGTGGCCACATCGAGCACCCCCTCTAAAGCCGTAGGAGTTCAAGCTATAGACCTGATATTCACAGGATATGTTTACAATTAAGTTACTATCTTAAGTTTATAATCACATTGCTTTGAGATAAATATTACCTAAACAGTGAGGGGACGATTTTGGGTATAATCGATTTTGGATCACCCGGTATTTCCTCAAAATAATGATGAACAGTGCATACTTTGAGGTTTTGAAAGTCATATAATTACTCAAGTTTCCATTCCAGGAGAAAATTGTACATATGAAACTATACTGAAAGTGAACTGATAAATGATTCTGTTATAATTGTGACAGCGTATTTCATTCCAACTTGAAAGATATAATAACAATGCTCTGTGGTTTCACATTATGATCCAGTGAATTGGATCATTCTGATAAGAATTGTTAATTCCTTTTGAGAGGCTAGAATAATATATACAAATTAAATAGATATACAAAAGGAAAGTACAGTCATACTATCATTGTGGTAGGAGATGTTCAGTCAGATTTGGTCTGAATCGAGTCTGTACTTTCCCGAAGCGATATTTCAACTTCATCCTCAATATTCCACCGAAAAACAAAGCAGAACCTACTATGTAATGCATGTCAATGAAAATCGATGCAAATAACCTGAAAAGTGCAGCAAGATTAAATTTGATTTCTTGAGTCAGACTAAGAGCTTCTAACTGCTGCTGTGTGGTGAGTATTGGTTTGTAATAAGGTGCTCCGTAGAGGTAATTGAAGAAGCAAGGACCATAGTGTAAGATGAGAGCGACCAATGAGAAGCAAATTTGGAGGAAATTACTAAAAATTGCATAAAGAATTCCTATCCCAAAACAGGACATGAGAATTTTGAATTGATAGCAACTAATGATGGCTCTTCTGATCAATCTTCGACTCTTTCTTCTTGCTTGAAACTCTAATACTCTCCACCTCAATGTCTTGTTCAACATTCGAGCTTGTTTAACCCAAACACCAAAATAGATGAATAGAACGATGGGTTCGATACAGAAATGAACAATCATTAACTGTGGAATAGATCCTGTGATGATCAGGAACACTGAAATCAGACTTGTGACTATGAGTAAGCGTCTGATGTAATGGAATACTTCTGAATGGATATTGTGTAAAGTCTCATTCAGATACTTCATCAAGCAAATTCCAAGACAAAGTCCTAGAGGAACATTACAAATGGAGACCAAAATAGAATCGATTGGATTTTCATAGACTAAAACAAGATAGAAATATCTTGAATGTGTCATGTCACTCGTACAGTTATCAATCGTGATTCTGTTCGGGGAATAAATGTGACTGTTTGAAGATGGTGAATTAGCCAATCCAAAACTGAATGCAATGATTGACATAATTCCGAATTCTGTGATATTAATTATCAATAAAAAGGAATATTTAATGATTTCCCATTTCTTATGAAGTGCTGCTTCTGCAAAGTTCCCTAAAGCATCAGACTTTGACTTTTCAATGCATTCACGGTATGATTTGATGAGATGGATTATTGTCTTGATGAAGTAGATATCCCAAACTATAGACAGCAATATTACAACTACGGAGATCGTTAATATTATTAAATATTGAAGAAATGAAAATATCTGGAAAATATGGTTAGAAAACATTATGAATAGAACTGCTATTTTACGATATTCTATCCTTCACATGTATTTATGCGTTAGTTTCAATGATGTCAGCTCATTTTGCTTTGTAGAGCTTTATCCAAATATCTTTGCCGTAAGTCCAACAATTTGATAACGAATCCAGCCAATCCGCAACTTTAAATTGTTTACAGTAAGATCTAACTCATTTTAAACGAATTCTCCATTATTCAAAATTTAATAGAAATTGCTACAGAAAAATGGAAGATGATGTATAACAAATAATTTTCTATATTAATTCAAGAATTTAAATGCTTAGAAGCTTAAATTACACAAAAGAATTCCAGTACAGTACATGGATATTCACACATGGATGTCATGGATAGCATATGATTCACATAAATTGTAGAATAGTCCATGATATGACTGATAAGGAACAATATGTAAGATAAGATTTACGTATCACTACGTGTAATCATTTTGGTTGAATATATTACTATGAGATCAGTTATTTCACGTCCTCTGCTCTTGTCCTCATTCTGGGATTTCCACTTCGACAAAGTAGATTATGCTTCAAGAATGAGATGATCAGGTACGTCTTGTTATTTTCTTCTCAAGTTCTGAGAATGTAGGTCTGTCTTCTGGGACAGAGTTCCAGCACTTGAGCATGAGTTGGTAGAGTAGGTCTGGACAGTCCATTGGCTGTCCCAAATGAAGGCCCTCTTGGATACTTTGAAGAATTTCGGAATCATCCTTGTATGGAAAGTCACCAGAGGTCATCACCTCCCACATTAACACACCAAAGCTCCACACATCTGATGCCATGTTAAACTTAAATGCAGAATAATGCAGAATAGCTTCAGGAGCAGTCCAGCTTACAGGAATCTTGACACCTGTCTTCACGGTGGAGATATCCTCTTGTGTTTCGAGAGACAAACTAAAGTCAGCGATCAGTCAATCGACTGCATGTTTCTCTCATTACAAGTAAGGAACTTGTCTAATAAACCATTCTCTATGGGAATCTGAACAATCAGTTTGCACAATTGCTAATACTGAAAGTAAACTGCAAAATAATTCTGACATAATTGTAAAAGTGTAGTTTAATTCAGCTTGGAAGAATAACTATGCACTGTTGTTTTGTAATAAGAGCAGGTGAATTCCATATCATGTAGATAGGAATAAATTATCCCTAAAAGTTCTCCTCTTTCGATATGTTGTATTACAATAAAGCTAATTTAAGCTTGCAATCCATAATACTCTATTTCTGCGGCAATCGTTTCAAAACCCTCGTGAAAACCAGAGCTTTTCACAAATGACCAACGCTATTGACTCGATTCGTAGAGTCATCTGACTCTTAATTAAACTTGAGGACTCGAGTCATGGCTTCCGAGTTACTTACATGACCCGAAAACTACCAAGTCAATAAAAATAAAAGATTCCTTTTGTGCTATTTATATGCTAAAACAAGACCCAGTTCATCAACTAACTCAGAATTGCTTACTAAATAAATCAGAAATAAGAAAAAGAGTTAAGCAACAAATTAATTAATACAGAAATAACTAAACATACAAAAGGAAAGTACAGTCATACTGTCATTGTGGTAGGAGATGTTCAGTCAGATTTGGAGTGAATCTAGTTTGTACTTTCCCGAAGCGATATTTCAACTTCATTCTCAATATTCCACCGAAAAACAAAGCAGAAGCTACTATGTAATGCATGCCAATGAAAAGCGCACCCATAAAAATGAAGAGTCCCATAATATAGCACATTTCTTGAGTCAGGCTTAGAGCGTCTATTTGCAGCTGTGTGGTGAGTACTGGTCTGTAATAAGGTGTTCCGTAGAGGTAATTGAAGAAACAAGGACCATAGTGTAAGATGAGAGCGACCAATGAGAAGCAAGTTTCGATTAAATTGCTAAGAATTATACACAGTGTTCCTATCCCAAAACAGGACATGAGAATTTTGAATTGATAGCAACTAATGATGGCTCTTCTGATCAATCTTCGACTCTTTCTCCTTGCTTGAAACTCTAATACTCTCCACCTCAATGTCTTGTTCAACATTCGAGCTTGTTTAACCCAAACACCAAAATAAATGAATAGAACGATGGGTTCGATACAGAAATGAACAATCATTAACTGTGGAATAGACCCTGTGATGATCAGGAACACTGAAATCAGACTTGTGACTATGAGTAAGCGTCTGATGTAATGGAATACTTCTGAATGGATATTGTGTAAAGTCTCACTCAGATACTTCATCAAGCAAATTTCATAACAAAGACAGAGATGTATACCAAAATGACCAATGGAAACCAAAATAGAATCGATTGGATTTTCATAGACTAAAACAAGATAGAAATATCTTGAATGTTTCATGTCACTCGTGCAGTTATCAATCGTGATTCTGTTCGGGGAATAAATATGACTGGATGATGATGGTGAATTAGCCAATCCAAAACTGAATGCAATGATTGACATGAAACCGAATTCTGTGATGTTAATTATTAACAAAAAGGAATATTTAATGATTTCCCATTTCTTATGAAGTGCTGCTTCTGCAAAGTTCCCTAAAACATCAGACTTTGCCTTTTCAATGCATTCACGGTATGATTTGATGAGATGGATTATTGTCTTGATGAAGTAGATATCCCAAACTATAGACAGCAATATTACAACCACGGAGATTATTAATATTATTAAATATTGAAGAAATGAAAATATCTGGAAAATATGGTTAGAAAACATTATGAATAGAACTGCTATTTTACGATATTATATCCTTCACATGTATTTATGCGTTAGTTTCAATGATGTCAGCTCATTTTGATTTCTATAGCTTTAGCCCAATACTTTTGCTGTCACTCCATCAATTTGATAACAAATCCAGCCAATCCACAATTTTAAATTGTTTACAGTAAGATCTAACTCATTTTAAAAGAATTCTCCATTATTCAAAATTTAATAGAAATTGCTACAGAAAAATGGAAGATGATGTATAACAAATAATTTTCTATATTACTTCAAGAATTTAAATGCTTAGAAGCTTAAATTACACAAAAGAATTCCAGTACAGTACATGGATATTCACACATGGATGTCATGGATAGCATATGATTCACATAAATTGTAGAATAGTTTATGATATGACTGATAAGGCAGACTCTAAAACTGTATTAAAACATTACTTTCAACCACAACAATATGTAAGATATATCTACGAATCACTATGTGCAATCATTTTAGTTGAATATATTACTATGAGATCAGTTATTGCACGTCTTCTGCTCTTGTCCTCATTCTGGGATCTCCACTTCGACAAAGTAGATTATGCTTCAAGAATGAGATGATCAGGTACGTCTTATTACTACTGATGAACATCACTGGATTCGCATCCAATACTTACCAACCACTCTTGAAAGTTTCCCTGGATTTAAGACTGAAATCCCTGGATGTTATTGTATTTTTAATTTTAAAACTAAATTCGCGATCCAGGGAAATCCCTGGCTATCTAGGGAATTTCCTCTGGTTTTTTAATAAAGGCTGAATATATGGAATTAAAGATTACGAAATGGATAAGTAAGCGATTTAAGGAAAGGTACATCGTATTAATGTCATCTTGATCAACATTCGTTAACAATTTTCGAAATTCATGATTCAAGAAATTTTCCTGGACTCCTGAAGACTTGTTAAATAATGAGGAACATAATATTAATCAATAAATTCTATAAACTATATTACAATAATGGAAATGATTAGAGGCTAGTTAAAAGTTCAGAAACCCTGGATTCCTGGATCATAATTCATTCCCTGGATAATCCAGGGATCCCTGGAGGGTTGGTAGGTATGGTATCCATTCCCATATACGGAATAGGACCTGCATCAACTAGCATTTCCAAAATAGACAACTATGATTGTTCTCCCAATCAAGTATCAATTCATAACTGCACCAGTGAGCTGATACCAGCTAAAGGTTTCGAGTTGCAGTTAATTCTGAATCTAAGCAATCTACAACAACTTGCTTTGGACAAAATAGATTATGTACTTGTTATATTCCGAATTTGTTCAATTAAATTTCTTTATGAAACTTTCCACGACATCAACTCGAATCCATTTCCATACCTCAGACATCCACTCTTTACCACAGGTCTCATAGCAGTTGTTCTGCTCATTTCAAGCACTATACTCCAGTTAATGATTCTTCATGAACTTCTCAAACCTACGGTGTAAATAATTCTAATTTCCATTTGGCTCCATCACAATCGGATCCTCCACAAAGGAGGATAGAGGAGTTTAAGGTCACAGTAAAGGATTGAACAGAAGTGCTATGATTAGTCGCTATCATTTCGATGTCGTCATGGCTTGCATGGGAATCGCAGGTACTTTTTTATAGAAATATATGTTTCTTCCTGGGTCCCATTATTGCATACTATGGTCCCTGTCTATTCTTCAGTCCTTAAACAACTAGCCGAGTCACACTGCAACAATTCAAAGAGTTCTGAGATAAAAAAATATTTTCCAAACACACAGGTATATACAAATACAGGTAACCATAAAAGCAGGCATATTATACAAAATGGGAACATATAGTGGGATTAGACACGCACTGAATAAGTGCAAGAAATTATGTTATTTGCTTCATGAATACTGATCATTATTTTGTTCCTGTGACCAGCGGACAGAATGTCAATGGCCATGATATCTTGCTCAGACATGTGCCAGACAGAGGAGATCATCGTGTAGCCATGCGATTTAAAGTTAACACTGTACCTCTCCAAGTTCAGATGTTTCAGCCATTCGTCCACGGATGTGAAGTTGAGAGGACTTTGCACAAAAAACTTCGAGGCAACATATTTTGGCTTTGGCAAAAAGTTGTTCTCGACCATAGTGGAGATTTTCTTCTCAAGTTCTGAGAATGTGGCTCTGTCTTCTGGGACAGAGTTCCAGCACTTGAGCATGAGTTGGTAGAGTAGGTCTGGACAGTCCATTGGCTGTCCCAGACGACGGCCCTCTTGGACGCCTTGAAGAATTTCGGAATCATCCTTGTCGACGTATGGAAAGTCACCAGAGGTCATCACCTCCCACATTAATACACCAAAGCTCCACACATCTGATGCCATGTTAAACTTAAATGCAGAATAATGCAGAATAGCTTCAGGAGCAGTCCAGCGTACGGGAATCTTGCCACCTGTCTTCACGCTGGAGATATCTTCCTCTGTCTCAAGAGATAAACCAAAGTCGGTGATTTTAGGAGTGAGATTGGAATCAATGAGAACATTTCGAGCTGCCAGATCTCGGTGAACGAAGCCGATTTGGGACAGATAGCACATTCCCCTAGCAACACCATGACAAATTCTGCCTAAGTCAATCACCTGCATGTTCCCCTTATTGCAAATGAGGAACTTGTCCAATGAGCCATTCTCCATGAAGGGAGTTACGATCATGATAGGTTTTGTGAGAGTGATTCCGTACAGATAGATCACGTTCTCATGACTGAACTGTGCCATGGCGGAGGCTTCTTTGAAGAAGTCTTGCTTGCTCTTCTCGCTGCAATTAGGTTTCAGAGTTTTAACAGCCACGTGTACTGTCCGATTGTTAACCTGAATAGTTCCTCTATTTATCTCCCCGAATTTCCCTACTCCAATAACTCCTCCCATTTTGATGGCATTGTGAGTCAACTCTTTCGCGAGTGGCCTGACAGTTTCGTTGAGATCTTGATTCCTATTATTAAGGTGCCGGTATATTTTATCAGAGCTTGAATCATTGGGATTTACTTCTGATGTAATATCATCAATTTTCTGATGTGTGTATTTAGAACGAACGGATTTACCACGTCGTATCATGAATCCCACAACTATTAAGATAATGCTGATCATAATCAGCAACGAGATAACGACACAGATTATAACAACTCCAATAATGACAAACAATGTAGATGATGATGCAGATGGTGCGAATGATGGTGCGAATGAAGGTGTGAATGAAGGTGTGAATGAGGGTGTGAATGAGGGTGTTAGTGAGCGTGTGAATGAGGGTGTGAAAGGTGATGGTGTGAATGATGGTGTAAAAGATGAGGGTACTTGTATGAATGATTGTGTACGTGAGAGTGTTGGATTAGAAGATGGAACAATTGAATAAGAAAAGTTGAGATTGATGTTTATCAAATTCCCAGAAACATTCAGAAGTAAACGAAACGTTACATTGTGCGTATAGTCTAGATCAGGAGTAGATAGTATACAGGAACATATAACATTAGTGGAACATTCACACTCATCAGAGTTTAGCAATACCATTCGATTAGAGATTGATGACACAGTAGTACCATAGCTTATTTCAAACACATAATCCCTCTTCCCATACAGTTCATAGCTCCATTGGAGATAACCTGTAGTCTCGTTGTAACTAATGTTGAGTAGAGTTGGGAAAGAAGACAACACTGTCACATTAGCTCTGTTAAACACACCAGACACACAACTCACTGAGTTCCATGACGTCACTACAAACACATACTCTGTACTGTCTTCAACATCTCCACTGCTCAACACTAACTCAGTCTCTCTCAGATCTCTGACACTCTTCTCACTCGAGGGAGTTAAACTCGGATAGTAACTTATATTGTACCTTAACTCATTCACACTTCGATATCCCAAAAACAAAGATTCATTCCACACAACTCGAGATACAATCCTGTCTCCTCTCTCAACACGGAGATTCACAACTGCAGAAGGACTCTGTCCACAACTCTCACTCACACTCTCTCCCTCTCCTCGATACCAGTCCTCATCACACAAGCACTCACTGCTTCCTTCCATGCCACGCGTGCTGCTACGAAAAGGACACACACTACACTCCTCACTATTGCCTGTCTCACCTTTGTACGTGTCAACACGACACATCACACAAGGCATACTACTGTTAGCATTACTCACAGACAGATAAGAGCCAGCCTCACACTCACACACACTCTCAGCAGGAAGTATCCACGTGCCGTCCCAGTAGCACTCTGCTACCAGACGGAGTGGGTCTCGATGGAGAGAGTTAGTTGGACAAGAGATGTCCACACGGACGAATACCTCAGTGGAGTTAGGAGCTAGTGTAGCTGGTAGAGAGTACAGATCAGAAGTGTTTGTAGTTGGACATTCAAAGTAGTAGAATTGAATCTCAGTGAGTGCGGAACATGGAATGTTGTTATAGAATCCGATGTAGAATCCTCTCTTGGATTTGGTGAATTCAGCACTAACAACTCCACTAACTGTCTTATTGCTATCAGCTGGTAGGAACTGACTGAGAAGAGAATTGGTTATTGTTATATCCTGATCAGACTCGTAGTAGAATATTTGGAATGCGTCTCTACAATCTGTAGCGAATCCTCGAATCGTTCCACATTTCACTCTAATCTGAATAACATCAGTTTCTGCCTCGTAATAACTTGTTATCAACCAATTCATTTCTCTAGTAGAGTCTACAGTAGCATCCCTCCCTTGAATGCAAGAGATATACTCAGGTCCACATTCACCTGTATTTAATGTAGGACCTCTCCATTGCAGATTATCTAATGGCACATATATAATTCCATCTACATCAATCGGTATCCATCCAGGAATAGCAAATGGTTGAACTTGTCCAGCTGAATCAATAGTATGGAAAGTCTTAGAATCCAGTATCGTGCGAGAGTCAGCAGGTAGCATTGTGGTACATGGCTGTCCAGTAGAAGTTCGTATCAAAAGGTAAGATAACGTCATCATTACTTTAAGATGTAACATTGCAAAGTATTTCACTCGTTTTGATTTAGTTATCATGCTATTGTTAAGTGGTATTATAGAATACAAGCTATAAGAACAAGCATTATAAAAACATATGAATCTCTTGCTTGATAATGATACACACCTATCCTTTTAAAACGTACTTAATCTATTCATGTGTACAGGAGAGTCCGCTTAATCAGGACACATTCAAACTCAATATTATGCCCCGATTAAGCGGAGTTCCCAATTACTCGATGCAATTTAGTCTAGTTTCATCCATAGGAACTACAGTATAGCCTCGTTATGTAAAATACCTGGAAAATTTCAGTTATAATGTATAATACCTGAAAATTCCAGGCATTTTCCATCAGTTATTAACATAAATCCTAAAAAATTTCAGATATTTTACATAATAACTGGTTTGACGCTTTAATTGTACGCACGTTATGCGTGTGTGTTAGGAATTGAATGAATAAACAGTCGGTCTCAGAAAGCTGGCGTTCGCTGGAAGCAGCGAGAGTGCGCAATATGCTGATATGAATACAATATTCTAGAGCAGAAACACATCAATTTATTGAGTTTAATAATGCTATCGAATATAAACCAACCTCTAGTATAAAAATAGCAAGAGCGTATCATAATCTGAGACGAGTGACTTCATACCATGAAAATGCTTTAATAGATTCTATACTTTAAAGATGGCAATCATAGGCATATATATATTATATAACACCCAGAAAATAGCAATATTATTTAGCAGTTAAATCGAGTTCAAATTGCCATTTTCCTGCCATTTTAATGCTATTTTATTTATTTATGTGTGTCACAATTTGTGTCACCAAATCAAACTTTCAAAGGAAAGTCTATTGTTTTCTCATTAACTTTCCTTAAAATGGCAGGTTTTTACCAAAAACATGAACGATGGTGTAACTACAGAAAGCAACTACAGTAAGAGAAAAGTAAGAGTAAATATGTTAAAAAATCGAGAAATATTTATATTAGAACTGTCTTAGAGTGAAACTATCATGGAATATAAAATATTAATAGTTGAGATCATTTCTATTTATAGGAATTCTGACTAGAAACGTGCGTGAAATCTCGATTGTCTCCTGATTCAACATCACATGGCAATCAGCCTGGGCCAATTAAGATAAAATAATGCAAACTAGCTTGCCTATTATCATTGGTTTTCACTGGTGTAGCACATTTTGCATTTCATCAATGAAATTATAGAAGATCATCATCCTGAATTACAAGATCAAATTTCTTTGCATAGAAATATAATAATTATGAAAACAGCGTATACTTATGATAATGTTATCTAACCAGATGTAATAGTGTAATTAATCAAGGATGAAACCGATTGAACCGAATATCAGTATTCATGAATAGTTGTCTAACCGAATACAAATACTGATAATATTCGGTTACTCTAACCGAATACGAATACTGTGATATTATTCGGGTACATAATAAATTCTAATACTGCGCGGCTGAAATAAATAATATTTAATAGAGGACTGTGAATTGTTATAGTACTGTATATGTTGACCTATTTTACAGATAGTGACTGGATATGATAAGTAAATTAGTTATAAAATATATTATAACCAAGGTTGAAACCGATTGAACCGAATAAATATCCATGAATATTCTCTACTTCAACCGAATACGAAGACTGATATTCGGTTCTCAACCGAATATGAACTATTTGCCAAATAGTATTTGGTCTATCCGAATATCGAACTATTCGGTTGCAACCTTGTAATTAATAAATTTCAATATATGTGAAACAACAACTTTAGCAAGTTATTTACTTGAATTACAAAAGAAATATCATACATGTGTAACAACTTACATCATAAGAATTGTAGATATTCAACCTAACACTTCAAAGAGAACTAAAATCAAACTTACATATTATTTAAAACTATTCTCATTAAATAAACTACTTGGTTATGCCTAATAATTATTCCGCCAATCAGAATACGCCTTTCCAAGTACTACGGGCGTTCAATAAGTAGTCGTTATTGCAATTTATCTTGGTTGTTCCATTTGATTCAGAATTGGGTTAGCATATCTAATGTAGCCCTACCGATGCTCTTTCAAATGATACTTTACTTTTTCAATTCTGAGCTTTGGTTTTAATACTGTGGCTATTATTAGTTTGGCATTTTTATATACTGGCATTTATTATGGCTTCCGAGAGTGCAGATTTCAAAACTGAGCAGCGAGCCTATGTAAAGATTCATACACTGCTCCAAGTTTCTTCAACCGACATCCACAAGGATTTGATGGAGGTTTATAATGATAGAACTCTTCCATATTCCACGATAGTTGACAGGACCAGACGTTTTCGTGAGGGAAGAGAGTCGATAGAAGATAAGCCCAGAGTAGGGAGGCCGATTTCCGGCGCCAGTGACAAATTTGTCCTCGAGGTTTCCGAATTACTTGAAGAAGACCCCCTATTTCATTGATGGAGATAGCTAATGCAGTTGGGGTCTCAACGGGAACCGCTCATACCATTGTGCATGACAATTTTCAATTTAGGAAAATCTGCGCTCGGTGAGTCCCGCATGCACTAGCACAGGCCCAGAAAACTAAGAGGGTTCAATGTGCTCAAAAGTTGCTTTCTGACTTCGATAGAACCGACTCCAGGAGTCTATTCGAGATCGTGACTGGTGATGAGACTTGGGTGCGTTATAGCGAGCCTTTGTCAAAGGAAGCTAACAAAGTATGGGTAGCTAAAGGCCAGGACCCACCAATAATCCCTCGATATGACTTCCGGAACCCCAAGGTTATGTACTGCATATTTTTTGATTCTTATGGTCCAGTGTGCCAGATTTGTGTCCCCAAGAATACCACTATTACTGGATCATTTTACATGAGTGAGTGCCTATCTGAGGTTGAGAAATTCTACCACAATCGACGGCCAAGGACTGGAACTCGAGGATTGAGATTATTGCATGATAATGCCCGACCCCACTAGACCAAGCTGGTAAGGGAAAAGTTGGAAAGTCTGAGAGTTGTAGAGCTAGATCATCCTCCCTAATCACCAGACCTCGCTCCATGCGACTTTTGGCTCTTCCCTAAGCTGAAGAAACACCTTTCAGGGAGGGAATTCGAAAGTCGGCCTCACCTCGGATCGGCGATTTTTCAGTATATGAAAGGTATACCACGTGGAGACTTCAAAAAAGTTTTTTGGATTGGATTAAGAGGCTAATACTAGTTATACAGCATCAAGGAGAGTAGTTCGAGAAATTGCAGCATTGATATTAATTATATTACTTGTTTTGGGGAAAGTATACTATGATAACGACTACTTATTGAATGCCCGTAGTATATTATCTGAACTAACCAACCAAAACTTCACGCTTTTTTACCACAATTTGTAGATTATACTAATAATACTCTCTTATATACCCAAGTTTCAATTTTTAGTTGATACATTCAGTCACTATTGAAATCATATCAGATAACAGGCCCGTAGCCACTGATACAGTAGTTCGGTTCAATCTGGACAGAACCATTTTGTACGGTCGGATTTGATTCAACCTAACCACTTTTTTGTGCCAAACGGACCATTTCAAACCTAGCGCCAACGGCCTACGGCCTTGTATAGTAATGGTAACTAATGCATGAACTGACAACACAGTGTCACAAGAACACGATATTCAACCACTAAGACTGAATATTTGACTTTCAGCACCGACTAAAATCTAAATAGCTTTCTACAAATAACAGCTTGTATGTCGATCGGAGTGATGTTCTGACTAATATGTGTTTCTCGTGACAATTCTTGGACATAAATTGAGATACAGATTGGGATGTTTCCGTACTAGTTTACACCCAGTCAGGGGCGGCGCTAGGTTTTATACTCTGGGATCGCGCGAGGGTGACAATCTCTCGCGATGGGGGCGGACCCTCAACTGCATACCAAAGCATAATATACTATCAACTAAATAAATACGTATATAGTATTGAGATACAATAGCTATCACACTGGGGACTAGGAGTGAAACTAACTGTGACTGCTGCTACTAGGACAGTGGATATTATTCTGCAATAGAGAACAAACACGATACTCAGTTCTATCAAAAACGATCTAGCTTCATTCTACTTTTAGTTCTACAGACGGTACTGACTATACATGTCAATCCATTCAGAGCAGTGGAGTAATGAAATAAGCGAACATTACATATGGTATTTAGCAATGCTAATGAGACATCTATAATCCCTTGGAAGCATTTGGGATTTTCTATTTATAGTAGTAACCCCAAACTTGTATGGCTTCCCCATTGAAAATGGCTTAAACCGGAAATGACGCAACACATTCCTGTGGCAAGCGTGAGTTTAATCAAATTTATTGACTAATATGCCTCTTATTCGGGATATATAAGCGATACGACCACTAAAATGGACACACACATATGTACGTATATGTACATAATAACATAATCTGCATAATATTCTTTTGTAATCCCTTAGTTTCATGAAGTAATTGACGAGATTAAAAATACTTTGTGGAGCTAAGCTAGCTTCTTATATATAGTATGTTGATAAAGGATAGTATTTCTTGTGGTATATACCATAAAATAGGGGAGTGAATTCAAGTAAGGAAAATATAGATTAATGAGTCAATGCCAATAACATCCACTAATCAGCTAAACTATTCGATCGAATTATAAATCTAAGCGATTGTCCTTTGAAAAGTGAACTGTTGCCCTAGCAATTCCTTATAAGGTCTGGATCTGTTGCATGAAGCTTGATAAAATCGATTAACTTCCTTTGAGGCAGTATGAGCTTTATAAGAGCTGGGAACTTGAGAAGAGATTTCGCGGATGCTCGAGCGGCTAAGATTTTGAGAGGGTATGGCTTTTTCAAGAGAGGAAACGAATCTAACAAAAATTCTAAAGAATCGAAATCGTCTTCATCTAATCGATCATAACCACCCGCGAAAAACTCATTCACGCGGTTAGCAAAGCAGGCGCCTAGACTGTTCACAGTGAAAGGATAGACTTTGACACTGAGTAACAGCTCCAGGAGGAGACAGGCGAATTTGAAGTTTGAGATACAAGTGAGGAGAAGGTTTTCTTTGTTCACTTTAGATCTAATGTTCAGATCAACTCCCATCTCAGAGAGGAAGTAGAAAATGTTAGGAATGTAGACGTCTTGTATTCCGATTGGAATGTTAGTGATAGCTTGACGCATTATGACGAAGAGAAGGTAGTCACTAAGTGATGCATCAGCTGACTCCACAACCTTAGCAGTACAAGATCTGAGTCTGCAGAATACCGCTTGATTAAGCTTCATTTCATGTCTAAACGTAGTGAGGGCACTGATGAAACAGCAAGCTAGCTTATCAAGACTATCCCCCTCATACTCCACACTGAACACAGACAGTGAGTGCTCTATCATCTTGAGAGTAGAGGGAAGTAACTTGGAGAGATATCTGTTCTCATCTCTGTCCATACAGGCTAGACCTCTCGCCAGGACTTTGAACCGCGTCAGGACGTACCCTGGCAGGTGTTGCGGAATATTTTCGCGGATACTATTATCAAACTCGCTCACACTCTCCGATAGAGCTAGACTAATATACTCCAGCAAAGCTCTGTAAATCGATCTATGAACGAAGATCTCCGTCTCTAGGATGCTACTGAGGTTATGACTGATCCAATCGAAGTCGGACACTCGGACATTACGGCCATTAATCAATCTATAACAGACGAGCATGGCTTGGAAGACCACCGCGTTGTCCAGCCGAGTCGCCATCAGCTGATTCACCGTATGGAATGTCGCCGGTTCGATGCCATGCTTGATGCTGGCTACCATTAGTCTAGACTGGTAGCGTATGCAGTAGCGGGGGTATCGGGTGTGGAAGGGATTCAGGTGGTTGAGGAAGAACGTGTCATTGGCATTGTAGTAGATGTTCTTCAGCCAGGTAATCCAGCTGTGAGCTATCGACTGCAGCACCTTGCTAGCGGACAGGTCGACGATATCGATGATTACTCGACACTCGTCCCTGTCGATCATGCTCCAGGGAATGTCAGAAGGCCGCAGGACAGACCACCCGGTCTCTTTATGTATCCCGGCACGAAGAAGCGCTGTCAAAATGCTCCGTCTCGTCTTGGTCTTCCTGCGTGAAGTGTAGCTGTTGATCTGGTAGCGATACGTCTTGTGGTTGGTTGTGAATCTGCTCAAGAGAACGCACGCGTTTTCTTTCAGCGCACATTCCAATGGTGTTAGTTCAGCTCCACAGCTCGTGACGTCAGAGGAGCGAAGAGAGCGCGCGTTTTTCCCCAAAAGCTTGGTTACTTTGTTGAGTTGCAGAGAGAGACAAGCCTTCTGTAGCGGTGTGAGTTCTTCATGGAGGTCCCGTCCGGACCAGGAGTGAGGCAAGAGGGACTGCTTTTTGAAGTAAGAGACTACGCTATAGCTAGAGAAGAACTCCATCCAACCTATTCAATACAACAGTTAGGTAATATCCTACTATGTGCACTCCTTCCTCATTCTTGTAATGCAGCAGTTTTCAACCTTTTTGGGCTGTGGACCCCCTAGGAGTCGTAAACTTTATTTCCTACCCTTGGACTGCCCGGCCACAATAATCCAGGGCCGTTCAGTCAGTTAATCGGGCCGTATCTTCAGCTGATCCAGCGTTACCGTCAGCCAAATGGGCCGTGACCCTTGATCAACATGAGGAATTATTAACAGCCAATTACCAGTACATAATAGCACTAAGCTTTTTACCGGGTACTACTCGGCATTCCCTCTGGGCCGCCCGGCCATTACCAGGTAACCGGGTGGGTTACGACGCCTATGCACTGGACCCCTTATACAAATTTTTCTATATTCTGTGGACCCCTTCCTATTAACCGCGTAACACAAATTTTCGAATCCTGTGGACCCCCTGATATTTTCTGTGTACCACTCAGGGGTCCATGGTCCCCAGGTTGGGAACCATTGTTATAATGGAATAAAAAACAAGAAATGATCTAGGAGTGAGGTAGGTTCCTTTGAGCATGGTATGTTTCTAATCCGTTGGTGCTTAACACCTCGAAAAAATATTATATTCTCTTTTTTGACAAAATGAAATAATTTATTTATGCATAAGACAATGGATAGGAACATATCTCTGCTGAGCCTCATTCAAAATAAGATCTAGATATACGAATATGGTACATACACAAGTGCTATGTATGCAATTATACGCATACTGGCAATACACTAACGAATTAGTGCCATTAGGCTGCTCAATTAAACGCATTATTTAACACTATTATGCATTCATGATCCATTCAATTTTGATAATTAGCTTCTTTGACATAACGTTAATCCTATGTTCACTTCTTACAGAATTCCGGTTTGAATCACTCACTTGGAATGTCCAATTGCTCCCTCTTTAGCCTAGACTCTTCCCACAGTAACCTCGGCAGGCGTGGGGTTTTCTATTTATAGTAAATATCCCAAATTTTTATGACTTCCCCGCCCAAAATGGCTTAAGCAAGAAATGACGCAACAACTTCCTAGCGAATCGTGTAAAATGCCACTCGACCCCTTGTCTCGGAAATGCCACTTTCACTTCCAGTTTGCCACTATCCCGCTCAATTATACACATTCCTCTCTACGGATATTGTGTCTTCTAGGACAATAGTTTTCTAACCTTTCTTTGGCATAATGCAAAAGATAGAGCAACCCTGAATTTGGTTCAAACCGTGAAATAAACAGCTGACAAAGTAATCGCTCACAGCATGTGTAGCTTGAACTACGTCGAAGTCATAATTACTTTGACGGTGCCTATTTAAAGGTTCATTGCTGTACCATTCTTGCTGAAGAAATAATAAAAATTCACACTCCACATTAGTAAGGTCAAATCACTCAACTTATTATTATTTGTGAAAGGAAGCTCCATTCTACACGTTACCTAGGTTCCTCAATTAAATAAACACCTCGCTCATCTCAGTTCGGGAACAACTGTGTTATCCAGTGGAAAACAAAGCTGTATTATTTATCTGAGAAAGTTGGTTGAAAGATAAAAATTAACCAATATAGTCATTAATTGACTTTCTTAAGATAGCTTATTTAAACTAATTCCTATAAGTTTGACTATACTTAATTCCCATTATAAGAAAGTAGGTCAGTTTAGTAGAATTTAATTTGCTTTCAACAAGAAAGGTACAGTTGAGTTAGATCAAGAATACAGCAATAAGCTTCTAACAACTCTAGAATGAGCTGAACTAGTGACAAGGTGTTAGTGAGTTAGTTAGTTGGGTGGAGCTGTCATCTAACCTCCTCCGACAGGTAAATCGAAAGGATTAACCGGCAGATCGATACGTCCGATCGGTAGATCGAGAGGGGTGAGCACATCGAGGTGTGTGGAGAGAACTTCCTTCCGAGAAGAGTTCTTGTTGGAAGAGCTGAGCTGTTTGCCAATCATCTTACTGTTGAGTTAGAAGTTGAGAAGAGAGAGTAAGGTTGAGTAGAGTGGAGAGATGATTGGAGTGTATTCTTGATCGAGCTGATCTCGTCCGAATCTGTTCTTATTTATACTCGTGTGCGTTGCTAAGAGGCTGATTGAGGTATGTCGAGTGGCAGGCTCAATCCAATGCAGTATTGTAGAATGCATGCACAGTTGAATACCAATGGAGAGTACTTGACAACGAGACAGTTAAGTCACAGACCACAGAAAGTATAAATAGGACACAGATACGACAGTTGAACAGTTGAAGCATCTCTCTTCTCTGCTCCACTATTCAACGGTCGTTGTATATGACTGTGGAAGAATGGAACAGCATTCCAATCTCTCCATCAAACTCTCTCTACATTCCAAAGTGGCAGTAGCGTTGTTGTGTTGTTACGGCAGTGTTCTCATTGGCTTATGAGACATTCCTGCAGCAACATACTCAACCTAATCTGCTTGAATTATCTATAAACTCACCATACATTAAACACACAAGTCCAGACCATTCACTACAGTAGTGAAATCCATCCATAGTGATTCAACACTGAATGATAGATTTAAATAGTTCCTAAAACGAGCATCTTTTAAACTGAAATTATATTATAGAAATAATGTAGTATGCATATAAATTTCCACCTTCTTAACCCTCCTCTGAGATTGAAAGATTAATCCAACCCTGGAGGTATAGAAGCAGCAGTTTCGAACCCATTCAAACAGCAAATTACTTATAAATTACTTAATTCAAAATTAGGTTGAAACTTGAAACAAACAAATGTCAAAAAAACATTAGAAACACAAGATTAGACTCTAGATACAGATTAGTAACATTGGAATGTAAAGTTTGGGTTTTGTGACACAATGAATATTATTCCGGAATGGGACACAGCAATACCACAGGGTCCAATGAGTTCTCCTCTTGATTTCCCTTTCTTCCCTAGCGTGTGTATAAGCTCTCCGGAATGTGTGAATATCTTAATAGTGTCATGTCCATAGTCACTAATCAAGATATTCATATCTGGATCTAAACAGAAGAAGAATGATCTATCAACCAAACAATTCTGTTTATCTCATTGAGAGACACAGGAAGTAAGCAGGTCTCCACTCCTGGAGAATATTCTCACACAGTTAGGACTCCAGTCTAGCACCACCAGTGTATCTGGACTCAGTTTCACGTCACGAGGGTATCTAAGCACTCCCACCCCAATACATGATTTGAAGATGAGGTCATCTGAGAATACACTGACTCTGTCGTTCCAACAATCTGCTATGAACACATCTCCATTTCTGTCTACACATAATCCTATAGGATAGAAGAGCTCTCCTTCAGCCTTTCCTTCAGTACCAGCTGTGTTGATTGGTTGGAGAGTGTCTTTATTGAATTGGAATAGAGAGTGTTGTGTATAGTCTATAACGTAGATGAATTCTTCTGTTACTGCTATTCCCCATGGTTTCCCGAGTACACCCTGTCCAAACTGAGTAAGGAACTCTCCTTGGAAGGACAGTACCTTTACACACCTGTTACCACAATCAGCTATGTAGACTTTCTGACTTATCTCGTCTAATGCTAATCCTGTGGGATCTTTAAGCTCGTTATTTTCTGTTCCTAGCTTCACAGCTGACACGACGGGATTCTTCTTGTTGATGTAATCGGGACATTTCCAGATGACGACATCTCCAAACTCAGCGATCTGGGATTGGAGGGTTGCTAGGGAGGGACATTGGAATGCTATGGGGGGAAGTTTAGTTGTTGTCTCTAGCTCCATCTGTCCCTGTTGGTACAGCTGACCTGCTTGCTGGCGCAAGGGAAGATTCAAGTTAGCCTAAAAGAGAGAATCGGAATATATTCAGGAAAATAGAAAAAGAGAAGAAATGTTAATAATAAAGTGTATTAATAAATTTCTGTAGACACTCGATATTGAAATTGTATAAAATACTAATCAAATGGTGTGAAAATGTGTATATATACCTTCTTTCCCTGAATAAGCGCCGGGGGGTTAGATAAGATGCGAACATTTTAAGGTAGGTAAACCATTCATTTGTGGTTAGTTGTATTATGAATCCACTTAGTGAATAGTAATGAGATTAGAAAAGTTTTATTTTCTCCAAATGCGACTGTTTTTCAGCAGATAGCAAAGTTTAAAAATTTTGAGCTCAGGGATTTAAGGGCACAAAATAAAAGCGTTCATGGAAAGAAGGGAAATGTTAATATTAACAACATATTCATCTGATGCTAAATCGGATTTTACCATTGAAACAGCAATATTAGTGATCGAGATTTCGCAGATAATTTCATGTAAAGATGTAGAATGAACTGCCTCAACTATGATCATTCAGAATCTACTCAAGGTAGTCGAAGTCAGGAATAAAGTGGGATATATGCATATAGGAGTTTATGAATAATTTTAGCGCTTTTGTAGACGCTTTGCATCCGCCTAAAATCTGTCCTATTAAACCCTAAACAGCGTCTATATTAAGAATCAACCCAATCGGAGATATGAACTACTAGGTCATCATCACAAACACAATTCCTTACTTTTCATGAATCGTAATTTTTGATATCGATATGAACATCAAAGTGGGTCACTTGGGACGAATGGAACCGCAAAACGAAAGCAAATGAGGCTACGGTCTCCAGACGGATTTCAACGGGAATGGAGCAACTGCTAATAATCACAACTTTCTACGCTAAAGACGCAGTCACAAATACGCAGTTCATTGCTATAGAGACTGACCTTCAAGCTGAGTTCTGCCATGTGTCGCTGTGCTCTGAGCAACTCTTCCAGAGCTTCAATCCGAGTCTTCTCTTTGTTCAGGAACTCCTCTCGCAGCAGGACTACCTTCTGGAGGAGGGCGTCCTTCCTCTGGATCAGCTGTTCGATCAGCTGATTCAACGTGCGTTCTATCTGCTCTGCGACACGGTTGAAGTGTGCCATGGTGTCACTGGGAGCAGGTGGTGGCATATTAGTGGCCATTTCTGTCTTCAGTTTTGTTCGGTACAATTGAATAGAAAGAATATAGTTTATCCAAGAAACTCTCTCTAATATATGTAATATGAGAATACCATAGTACGTCAATGGTTGCTATGGTAACCTCGGAATGTTACCTTGATTGCGTGAGTGGAAGGAACTCAGGTCTCCCATTTGTTATCATTACAAGTGCTGACATCATCTTACTACGAGATAATCTGTTCTATCACTGATTATATGAGTGTAACATTGATTTAGTAATGTTGACGGGAAGACATGAATTGTTAGTAAATCAAGGTCGTTGCTAAATCGATGTTCTCCTTAGGGTCTGGGGTGGAACTTGGTTCTTCATTAATGATATTACAAATTAAACAAATGTTAGAAATCTAAACTCAGTCAAATGTATTTGGTAGTTAATCAGATTCTACAGGAATTATATTCCATTAATTGATGTGACGAATAAACTGTGTCCCAATTAATAATATGGCACCAGTTATCAAGAAATCCATAATTAAGGCTCCTGAAAAACGGAATAATTTTTATGCAAATATAATCCCAAACCCGCATCTTGTCTTCAGTCTCGATCACACACGTAGTCCAGGATAATACAGGTCTCTCCACATTCTCCAGTCCTGTGATATCCTCGCAGAGTTCAGACTTCGGATGTTGACGGAGGAACGAGACGGGTCAGGAGGAGACCAGCTAGTCCTGTCCTCATCTGTCAGCTGACTGTCAGCAGCGGGGCTTGAGGATACGGAGGATGGATACGAACAGTCAGACTTGATCTGGATGAGTGAGGCTGTGACAGGCGCACTCCTTGTCAGGAGCACTCGGTGAGCAGGAGAGAATGAATCGCTGGATTTGCTGGATCAGAGAGTCATCCCCGCGGTCACTGAGAAGACTGCTGAATAGGAGTGGAGATGGGGACGGATCTTCAGGAAACTGAAAAGACAAATCGTCCCGCTGTACAGCGCACAAATGGACTCGTCCCGTAAGTCAAGAGCATTGTAGAGTCGTAGATGAGATCTTGACTCTTGTGAGGTAGAACTGAGAGGACTCATCACGGAAGAGAACACTGTAGCAGATGGTGTCGATGAATCGGAAAGACTGAGTGAGGAGAGTAGCAGTTCTGCAGCTGTTCCTCTCTGGATCAAGCGGTCTCTTCTCAGCTCTGAATTCCTGCTCGGCGTCTTGATCTCGTATCAGAGTGCTTCAGTGTCTTGATGGTCTCCTGTGTCAGATCCAGACCTACTTCTCTCCTCACTCAGCGGAGAAGGAGTGAGGAGGAATCTTCTTTCCGTCGTCTCTCTGCTCAGCGAAGTCCCGCCAGAACTCTATCTCGTTCAGGACACACATCGTGCATACACTGGAGCTGTGCGGCGGAGGCAGTGAATCGAATTGAAACGAAAACTCTTCAGAATCTCGATGAGGCGCCCGCGGTGGAAAGTAATTTCTGAAACACGATTGTCTTAAAGTGTGATAATCCTACACAAACAGCAAATCACACGAATCTCTTCTCAATCAAACTATTGAATACATAATAAGCAATAGTGAGGGTTGGGAAAAACATCTCTATTCCAGGGTTCTGACAAAAACGGCCTTCAAAAATGAACACGGTTTAGTTAAAGATAAATTCTGTCACTTTTGGAATTTTGGGAAACTCAAAATACGTACGCAGTTCATATTATTAAACAATGTTAGTAGTAAGAGAAAAGTATGATTGAACTCACTCTCCAAATAAGTAAAATAACGACTCTAAATAAAGTATAGTCAAACGTAGATGCAATTAACATCAGTTGATTGAAAATAATGGTCGATTTTGGGTTAATTTTGATCAAGAGTCGACAATTGTGGTTATAAGCAAAAGGTACAGAAACTCTGCTTTATACATAGAAGCAGAACTAAACTAATAAAATCTCAAATTAAAACTAATCGAGAATTGAAGGAACACACATAATGTAGATAACAGAGGACATCGAAAGTAAATACGCGTAAAGTCTTGGAATGCAAACAATTAATTTTCTAAGAACACATTAATTAGTAGAAATTCAATAGCATTGAAAAAGGAGATTATTGACTAGACATCAAAATAGTTGTATACCGTTAGTTGGATTAAGAGACAAGACTATTATCTTGTTATCAGAATTCAGAGCTATTCCCCTTGGCTTTATAAACTTTCCTCTGTTCTCTCCTTCTTTTCCGAATTTATGTATCAACTCTCCTCTGATTGAGAAGACAGCTACACAGTGAGAAAGAGAATCTGTCATGAGGATATTGTTCTGTTGATCTAGACAGAAGAACACAGGTTGAGTGAGAAGAGTACCTTCTCCACAACGTATCATCTCTCTAACGAACTGATGCGAGTAATTGAATATAGAAATGCAATGATAGCCTGCCTTCAATACTACAATCTCATTCTGAGTTAGTTTGATATCTCTAGGACCCAAAATATGAAGGATGAATGAGTTGAAAGTGAGATCCAAATTCAGACACTGAATACGTTTATTCTTATTATCGCAAACGTAAATTAGATTTTTCAAAAGAGAAACTTCGATACCTAATGGGAGATCAAACTCTAATTCATTTCTTCCTTCCTTCCCTACTGACTGCAATAACTTCCCTTCAACAGAATACACATTCAGACAATGATTCCCATATTGTGTAACATAGACGTTATTCTCATTAAAACATATTCCACGAGGTCTATTCATCTTCTCAAAGAACTGAAAAAGAAACTGGAATGAACTAGTGAAGACTTGTACACGATTGTTTCCACCATCACAAATGTAAACATTATTTGTTTGAGAATGGATAGACATTGATTGAGGATAACCGAACACTCCAGCTTCAGTAGAAGCTTTATAACTGTGCTTACAAGCAGTCAGAACAGGTTCTCCTTTCTTCTTGTAGTCTAATAGTCCGATGATCCTGATTCTTCCTATCTCACTCAGTCTCCCTTCCAGTGTTCCATTCCACTCCAGCTCTACACGCCTCATTCTAGTCTCAGTTGATTCCAGAATCAATTCCAGTTCTCTAATGCGGTCATCCATCACTGCTACACTCTTCACAACAGTTTCTTGATTCTCGTTTCGTTGAACTCTCGACTTCATTGATTCTTTTATCAGATTCAGTTCCTGGATCTGTTCCCTAACTCCCTCTCCCTTGTAGCTAGCCACCAGCTGATCCAGCTCTGACAGTAGAGCAGCTTCTCTCTCATTCAGGATTTGGTGAGATTTAGAGAACTTATCTCTTATCTCTGTTCTCACTTTCTCCACCTGAGAGAGGAATGGTTCACTTTCTGACTCATACAAACTTGCCATGAAATGGAACTAATAGAATGACTAAAGAAACAAATTAGAATTAAAATAAATTCATTGATTTATGTCAGGTAAACAAATCCTTGTTTACCATTCTTTCATGGTGGTGTACTGAGAATAATAATATTTATATCTTATACAGAAAATCATTTCTAAAATATCTTAAAAAAAATATTTTATTTTGTTATTTCATTTTAGTAGTAAATTCAGTACAATTTTGGGTTGCATCACTGGAACTGTTACATTGTTTGTATATAAGTCACATCTTAAATCAAAGCCTCAGCTTATCTCTAATTCAGGGTTCTGACAAAGATGAACCGGTAACCATCAAAAATAACCACATTTCAGTCAAAGGTAAATTGTGATCATAAGCAGAATTAAAACACTGTTAAAACCAATAAAATCCCAAATTAGCACTAATCATGAATTGAAGGAACAGACAGAATAAAATGCAGATAACAGAGGACATCAGAAAGTACATATACGTAAAGTCTTGGAATATAAACAATTACACTTCTAAGAACATATTTGTAGAAATTCAACGCCATAAAAAGTGGAGATTATTGAATAGACATCAAAATAGTTGTATACAGTTAGTTGGATTACAAGACAAGACTATTATCGTTTTATCAGAATTCAGAGCAATTCCCCTTGGCTGTATGAACTCTCCTCTGTTCTTTCCTTCTTCACCGAATTTGTGAATCAACTCTCCTCTGATTGAGAAGATAGCTACACAGTGAGAAAAGTAATCTGTCATGAGGATATTGTTCTGTTGATCTAGACAGAATAACTGAGGTTTAGTGAGAGGAGTACCTTCTCCACAACGTATCATCTCTCTAACGAACTGATGCGAGTAATTGAATATAGAAATGCAGTAATAGCCTCTCTTCAATACTAAATCTCATTTTGAGTTAGTTTGATATCTCTAGGACCAAAGATGTGAAGAATGAATGAGTTGAAAGTGAGATTCAAATTAAGACACTGAATACGTTTATTCTTATTATCGCAAACGTAGATTAGATTTTTCAAAAGAGAAACTTCGATACCTGATGGGAGATCAAACTCCAGTTCATTTCTTCCTTCCTTTCCTACTGACTGTAATAACTTCCCTTCAACAGAATACACATTCAGACAATTACTCCCTTCTTGTGTTACGTAAACATTATTTTCACTAAAACAAATGCCGCATGGTTCGTACATTTTCTCATTAAACTGAAAAATAAACTTGAATGAACTAGTGAAGACTTGTACACGATTGTTTCCATAATCACAAATCTCTCTCATTCAGGATTTGTTGAGATTTAGAGAACTTATCTCTTATCTCTGTTCTCACTCTCTCCACCTGAGAGAGGAATGGTTTACCTTCCGATTTATAGAAACTTGCCATAAAATGGAACTAATAGAACGACTAATAAATAAAGAAAAAATAAGTAAAAAGGAGATCAGAAGTACTTAAATCCGTATTGACTTATGTAATAGGAATAGTGAATGCAGGTAAAGGTTGGTAGATAGACAGATAACACACTCTACTAGGACACAGTACTACTGTGACTTAGAAGTCAGCTGATCAGTAACATTTCGCTATTCAGTTGTCCCGAGTCATATTATTAATATACTTCAGCACCCTCTCGCTTTACAGAAGACAGTCCCGTACACCTGTGAAGTAATATATATTTGAAATCTCCTTTCAACTATGCATCACATGTCTTCGATAGACAATCTATTTGCGATAGAACTCGGATAATACATACCCTCTGGCAGTGTTGGGTTCAATTATATTTTTATATTCAATTACAATTACAATTACAACTAATTCTAATTTACAATTATAATTATAATTACAATTACAAACAACTTTAATATCTAATTATAATTACAATTATATTTATAATTGAGAAGATATTCACAATTACAATTACAATTACAAAAATGATGCGTGTACTCAAATACAGGTTTTTTAAGGGCGATCGTGGTGTAAAAATTACACCACGAATTTTGGGAGTTACACCACGATTTGGGTCGCCCGCTGCAGCGTGGGCAATATTTGGTTAATATTTTTTCGGTAGTTACACCGTGATTAAGCTGAGTTACACCAAGGTCTCAACCTTAAAAAAACCCTGCTCAAATATATCTTCATTAGAATTAATGCAAAGTTTTTGGCTCCACTAAGTTCTGAGCTCAGACCAAAATGTCGACTCATCATGGAATTATGACGTCATTGTCACATTTTTAAAAGTTAAGCAATACAGTTATTCGAGCATTACTCAGCCATTATAGGAGATAGAAGGCTGAAGTTTTAATAGAATCTGTATACTAACATACCTCACATATGATGCAACTATCATCAAAAAATGATGACTCATCACTTTATTATGACGTCATCATTACTCATCAAAATTTTAAAAGTTGATAAATTTGGTGACTTTTCGATTGATGTCGATTTTAACACTTAGACAGACATATTTAGAGATGCTATCTCCCTTATAATTAACCAATGTGACCCCAGGCGACCGAATGGAGCCTCCGGCGGACACAAAGTGTCCGCCAGCCGCACAGCGCAAGCAAGCGAAGCGCGCATATTATGTACAAAACGTAATTAATTGTAATTAATTAATTACAATTATAATTGAACCCAACCCTGCCCTCTGGGACAACGGGAAAAAGTACGTACTAATTGAGTTGATATATAGGAATGTACATATTAAATGAATCTTGGTTCAGAGAAATAAGTACGTATAAGTACTAAGCCGAAGTACTTTTTATCCCTAGTACGTGCTAGCGAGTTCTACCGTAATTTGTGTAAAGTGTGCTGAAAACCTGGATTCATATAAGTTAGTGAATGGCGGTGAAGTTGCATTCTAATGGTCAGTCCATATACTTTGTGGAGTATGAATGGACTATCCTGCATTAGAAAGGATCAATAGTCGGAAATATTCAATTCAATGAACATGAACGAGCACTACTGCGGAATGACAAGAACTTTCTACCATCTCTGCAAGTGACGAAAAGAACACTAGAGCAGATGGCATTGAAGAGTCGGAAAGACTGAGTGATGATTTGACAGTGAACAGCTCTCTTCCCAGCACAAGCACGCACAGCTGTGACTCCTGTCTCCGACGGAGTCAGAGCTCTCAGAACTGAGACTAGAGCGGAGCATTCAACCTTGACAGACGAGACAGTCTCCAAGGAACCGCCGCCAGTTCCGTGGGAGAAGAGGAATCCTCAGTTCGAGACTGCAGCAGTTGAAGCTGATTCTCTCGTATCCACGAGTGGGGACGCAGCTGCAGCTCATCAGTCAGCAGAGGCTCCAGCTGAAGTCAGCACTCTTGCCTTGAAGCAAGATGGTGAGTGTAGGAAGAGCTTGAGGACGCAGGAGAGATTAGAAAGACTCAGCCTAACTCGGAGTCAAGGAGAATGGCAGTAAAGACTCTGCGTCTCTGTCCGGCTCTGAGTACCTCCAGGTGTTCTTCCGTTCATTCTCTCCGTCAGCTTGGAGAGGGCAGAGGTAGCTGTCTACAGAGAGTGGAGATCAGACACGGAGTACTCTGCTCAGCTGTGCTGTTCTCGCGTGGTAAAGAGAGGAAGTGGTCAGTTGATGTAGGCCTTGAAGATGTCAGATGTGTGCTGTGACTCCGAACAGAGGAGTTTCCTTCCAAGAATGAGACCTCACCTCTGTCCTCTCTAGCTCACAGCCGGGTAGTACCGTGGGGTGAGAGAGAGGATCCTATCACTACAGTGCTTGGTAGGAGAGAGTCAGTGTGCGCAAGCAGAAGTTCCTCCTTCTGGTTGAGGAGCAGCGGATCTATCTCCGCTCTTCCATCGCTGTCTCTAGAGTGACGTCATAGCTCCAGAGCCTCTGACACGCAGTGCGAGATCTGAGTGAGGTAGATCATCGTCTTGAAGCTGAAAGTCACATTCCATCCAGCTCCTAGATCTCTAGGCTGAGCACGGAGAGAAGAGAGCTGAGATCAGAGCTCAGTCTCTGCCTCGACTGAGTCGATTCCACTTCTGTCTCTTCCAGTCTCTCCACGGGACGAGGCAGAGGAGACTGAGAGAAGCGTTCTCAACGTTGCTCCGTGGCAGAACCCGTCCGACACTTTCTCCACGCCACAGTTGTGTCTTCTCCGCCAGGCCCCCAATCCTGTCGAGAAGAGCTGAGCTCTTCAGAGCGTCCAGGTCGAGGAGGAGGGAGTAGCCGTTCTTCAGCTGTTCCTCTCCGGATCAAGCGGTCTCTTCTCCGCTCTGAATTCCTGCTCGGCGTCTTGATCTCGTATCGGAGTGCTTCAGTGTCTTGATGGTCTCCTGTGTCAGATCCAGACCTACTTCTCTCCTCACTCAGCGGAGAAGAAGTGAGGAGGAATCTTCTTTCCGTCGTCTCTCTGCTCAGCGAAGTCCCGCCAGAACTCTGTCTCGTTCAGGGACACACTTCGTGCAGGCACTGGAGATTGTGTTGCGTCAGGCTGGAGCGGATGGGCACTGAACCTAGGGCATTGAACCTGTCTTAGTTCAACCATCTTCTAATGCATCCCTAGTCCAAAATCCGCAAATTACTGTGAGGCTTTATCTACAGTAGGTTATGCCAGTATATACAAACATGATATCAGTGTACATATGTTTGTTGGCAAAATCCGATTAGTCATCATAGCATTGGGCAGAAAGTCATTCTATGGACATTTTAGCGATTGTCTATGCTGTTTTAACGCTATTTCTAAGTGATATTAAGATGTGATTTTTGTGTAGAACCAAAAATAGTATTAGTTGATTTTAGTTAATTTTTAGTTTATAGGACCGTTGTTACATGTGGTAAAGCATTTTGGTCAGTTTTCAGCTATCAAATAAGATCAAATTTGAGTAGCTATGCCTACACAAATAGCAAATCACAAAAATCTCTCGTCTCAATTAAATTATTGAATACATAATAAGCAATTGTGCCGTAGATCGGACTTTTGTACTAAGACAAAAATGACTACGTTATTGTCAAAGATAAATGTTCAGTCAATTTTTGGAATTTTGGAAAGTCAAAAAAATACGCACGGAGCTCTTAAACAATTATGGAGATAGTAAGAGAAATATATGATTTAATGGCGTTCGACTTTTGATTAATCCTTATTATTAAAACGAGATTAATGTATATATATAGAGTCGACTCCGTTTAATAGGGTCACTGTTTAATCGGGTCAAAATGTCCTCTAACCGATGTGACCCTATTAAGTGGAGTCGACCATATACATATATATATAGGTATATATAGATATAGATACAGATATACTAAAAAGATTAGATATTGATATAGATAGATTTGATATAGATATAGATCAGATATAGATATAGATTTGATATAGATATAGATAGATATAGATTTGATATAGATATAGATAGATTTGATATAGATATAGATTTGATATAGATATAGATAGATATAGATTTGATATAGATATAGATAGATATAGATTTGATATATATAGATATAGATAGATTTGATATAGCTATAGATTAGATATATATATAGATTTGATATAGATAGATATAGATATAGATAGATTAGATATAGATATAGATTTGATATAGATATAGATAGATATAGATAGATTTGATATATATAGATTAGATATAGATAGATTTGATATAGATATAGATTTGATATAGATATAGATAGATATAGATTTGATATAGATATAGATAGATATAGATTTGATATATATAGATATAGATAGATTTGATATAGCTATAGATTAGATATATATATAGATTTGATATAGATAGATATAGATATAGATAGATTAGATATAGATATAGATTTGATATAGATATAGATAGATATAGATAGATTTGATATATATAGATTAGATATAGATAGATTTGATATAGATATAGATTAGATATAGATAGATTTGATATAGATATAGATTAGATATAGATATAGATTAGATATAGATTTGATATAGATATAGATAGATTTGATATAGATATAGATTAGATATAGATTTAGATATACTGGGTGGCTTTTGTAAGCAAACATGATTGTTTTCAAATGTTGTCAATTGTGCTCATGAGCCAAAAGATAGAGAAATACTGCTTACATAGAATAAAACACTATTATAACTAAAACTTCACAAATTAGAATTAATTGGGAATTGTAGAATCCAATGAATAAAATGCAGAAGACATCAGAAGGTAAACACGCATAAAATCTTGTAAAATAAACAAGTTACATTTCAAAATTCAATCCCATTGAAAAGGGGAGATTATTGACTAGGATATCAAAATAGTTGTAGACAGTTGGTTGGATTACGAGACAAGACTATTATTTTGTTATCAGAATTGAGAGCTATTCCCTTTGGCTCTATGAACTCTCCTCTCCCCTCTCCTTTTTTGCCGAATTTATGTATCAACTCTCCTCGGATTGAGAAGATAGCTACACAGTGAGATAAATGATCTGTCATGAGGATATTGTTCTGTTCATCTAGACAGATTAACTGAGGGCTAGTGAGAAGAGTACCTTCTCCACAACGTATCATCTCTTTAATGAACTGGTTTGAGTAATTAAATAGAGAAATGCAATGATAGCCTCTCTTCAATACTATAATCTCATTCTGAGTTAGCTTGATGTCTCTGGGATGAAAAATATTAAGAATGGATGAGTGTAAAGTGAGATCCAAATTTAGACATATAATACGATGGTGCATAGAATCACAAACGTAGATTAGATTCGTCAACATTGATACTTCGATACCACGTGGTTGATCGAATATACCTGCAAATTCACCTATCTCTCCCACTGAATGTAATAGCTTCCCTCCAATTGAATACATATTCAGGCAATTACTCACAAATTGAGAAACAAAGACATTCTTTTCACTAAAGCAAATGCCACATGGCCAACACATCCCCCCATTAAACTGAAAAAGAAACTGGAATGAACTAGTGAGGACTTGTACACGATTGTTTTCTTGATCACAAATGTAAATATTATTTGTTGGTGGATGGATAGAGATTGATCGAGGATAAAAGAACACTCCAGCTTCAGTAGAAACTTTAGAACTGTGCTTAAAAGCAGTCAGAACAGGTTCTCCTTTCTTCTTGTAGTCTAATAGTCCGATTATCCTGATTCTTCCTAACTCACTCAGTCTCTTTCCCAGTGTTCCATCCCACTCCAGCTCTACACGCCTCATTCTAGTCTCAGTTGATTCCAGAATCAATTCGAGTTCTCTAATGCGGTCATCCATCACTGTTACTCCCTTCACAACAGTATCCAGATTCTCGTTTCGCTGTACTTTCAACTTCATAGATTCTTTAATTAGATTCAGTTCCTGGATCTGTTCCCTAACTCCCTCTCCCTTGTAGCTAGCCACCAGCTGATCCAGCTCTGAGAGTAGAGCAGCTTCTCTCTCATTCAGCATTTGGTGAGATTTAGAGAACTTATCTCTTATCTCTGTTCTCACTCTCTCCACCTGAGAGAGGAATGGTTCACTTTCTGACTCATACAAACTTGCCATGAAATGGAACTACAGAACGACTAAAGAAACGAATTTGAATTAAAATAAATTCTTTGATTTATGTTAACAAATTCTTGTTTCATTCCTGCATGTTGGCGTACTGAGAAGGATGATATATTATATCTTGTTCAGAAAATCATTTCTAAATATCTATACATATTTTATTTTGTTATTTTATCGTTTGGTAATAAATTTATTTCATTTTGAGGTTGCACTGTTGCATTGTTTATATATACTCACAAAGTTTTTGATTTAAGAACTCACATTTTAAAATCAAAAGCTCAATTCCGCACCTTTCTTTGCTAACAAAATTCTTGGCCACGCGCTTAATCATCCGTCTCCAAATTTCTTGGATCATCTCACTTGCTCTTATCTTATTTTGTAGCATGAACCATAGCCTACTGTATATAAGGCCTCCCATCTACTTGGAAAATCTGGACTAGGGATGCACTAGTGGACGATTATTATAATGAACCACAACTTTTAATGATGATTTTATCACTAGCTAAATCAATTAGAATACATTATGTGAAGTTGTTTCCCCCATATTCTCTGTCACAAATATTTAACCTAACCTCCATAATCCTTCTCAGCAGCAGATATAAATGCATTTGTATCAATACAGCAAAGACCCTGGCGCAAATATAGTTGCATCACAGTTCAGTAGGTGTCCAGACACCCAGAACACCTCAATGGCGCCGGCCCTGCTATTCTTGTAACCTAATGGAATATAAAATATCCAAACAATATTCTTCATGAGTCATGAAAATTATATCTAAGGAATTTCTTCGGTATAAATGCATTTGTATCAATACAGCAAAGACCCTGGCGCAAATATAGTTGCATCACAGTTCTGGGTTGGAGTCAATTACAATTATAATTGTGTAATTAGTAATTAATTACTACAATTACACTGTAATTGAAGTGTAATTGTAATTGAAAATTTTATTTGCCTTGAAATTGATTCGTAATTATAATTGAACAAATATAATTAACCCTATTGTTATCCGACTTTTGAAATTATTAACCATTTAATTCAATCTTGTAGATATTATTACTTGTTGACCTCTTTTCTAGAAACAGACCCTTGGAACATCATTTTGGACTGTTCGTGTGATGTCTGTTTCGAGCTATTAAATCTCATATTTTGAAATATTGAAACGGACGTATTCATATTTTACTATTCACACAATGTGTGTACAGAGTGAGCGAGTAGGAGAGAGAAAGCAGAAAAGTATTGTGAAGACCTTTTTTGCCATTTTAACCTTTCTATTATGCAATATGATACATGTTGTTCTTAGTCATTCATTAAATATGTTCAAAATCAAATATTAACTCTTGTTAGAGTAGGGAATAATGGGAAACAGACAATGGCTTAGTTATTTAATGTCCTAATTGGTTAATATACACATTCTTAGAATTTTAATTTCCCGTCCTACCGCATCCCTGGTACATTAGATGGTAAGCCTTATATAGAGTAGGCTATGCATGAACTATGTCTAAACAGTTCATCAGGTCTATATTACAGTATGAACTACATGGAAGCTAGACCACCAGCATCCACAAAGTTATTCTGGACTAGCTAGTAGCTAGCTGTTGTAGAGAGGTGGAAACAGCACATGTATTACTAAGAACTGGGACGTGCAAAGCGATATATTATCCTTCACGGTTCTTGTCAATATATTCACACCTTCACTGCAAGGATGTGTACTGAGTGGACATTATTGATTAAATCTCAGAGGTAAATATTAGGATTTCGCTTGCATAAATTTTTGCACTTAGATACTATGATGTGAATAAAAAAAGTGATTAGCAAAAGTCATCAGCATACTGATATATGCAATGATATTTTCACACCTCTGGTTAGCATGTTAATAAAGCTGCACATCTCGGTTTATCGCACAAAATAACTGAACTGCTTAGAATACTGACTCAATTTCAAGATTTTAGACGAAATTACGTGCATTTTTAAAGAAGAAGCAGTTTTGAACCCATTCAAACAGTAATAAATTACTTAATTCAAAATTAGGTTGAAACTTGAAACAAATAAATGTCAATAAAAACATTAGAAACACAAGATTAGACTCTAGATACAGGTTAGTAACATTGGAATGTAAAATTTGGATTATGTGACACAATAAATATTGTCCCGGAATGGGACACAGCAATACCACAGGGTTCAATGAGTTCTCCTCTTGATTTCCCTTTCTTCCCTAGCGCGTGTAGAAGCTCTCCGGAATGTGTGAATATCTTGATAGAGTCATGTCCATAGTCACTAATCAAGATATTCATATCTGGATCTAAACAGAAGAAGTGTGGAGCATCAATCAAACAATTCTGTTTATCTCCTTGAGAGACAAAGGAAGTAAGCAGGTCTCCACTCCTGGAGAATATTCTCACACAGTTAGGACTCCAGTCTAGCACCACCAGTGTATCTGGACTCAGTTTCACGTCACGAGGGTATCTAAGCACTCCCACCCCAATACATGATTTGAAGATGAGGTCATCTGAGAATACACTGACTCTGTCGTTCCAACAATCTGCTATGAACACATCTCCATTTCTGTCTACACATAATCCTATAGGATAGAAGAGCTCTCCTTCAGCCTTTCCTTCAGTACCAGCTGTGTTGATTAGTTGGAGAGTGTTTTTATTGAATTGGAATAGAGAGTGTTGCGTATAGTCTATAACGAAGATGAATTCTTCTGTTACTGCTATTCCCCATGGTTTCCCGAGGACACCCTGTCCAAACTGAGTAAGGAACTCTCCTTGGAAGGACAGAACCTTCACACACCTGTTACCACAATCAGCTATGTAGACTTTCTGACTTGTCTTGTCCAATGCTAATCCTGTGGGATCTTTAAGCTCGTTATTTTCTGTTCCTAGCTTCACAGCTGACACGACGGGTTTCTTCTTGTTGGTATAATCAGGACATTTCCAAGTGACGACATCTCCAAACTCAGCGATCTGGGATTGGAGGGTTGCTAGTGAGGGACATTGGAATGCTATGGGAGGGAGTTTAGTTGTTGTCTCTAGCTCCATCTGTCCCTGTTGAAACAGCTGACCTGCTTGCTGGTGCAAGGGAAGATTCACGTTAGCCTAAAAGAGAGAATCGGAATATATTCAGGAAAATAGAAAAAGAGAAGAAATGTTAATAATAAAGTGTATTAATAAATTTCTGTAGACACTCGATATTGAAATTGTATAAAATACTAATCAAATGGTGTGAAAATGTGTATATATACCTTCTTTCCCTGAATAAGCGCCGGGGGTTTAGATAAGATGCGAACATTTTAAGGTTGGTAAACCATTCGTTTGTGGTTAGTTGTATTATGAATCCACTTAGTGAATAGTAATGAGATTGGAAAGTTTTATTTTCTCCAAATGCGACTGTTTTTCGGCAGATAGCAAAGTTTTAAATTTTTGAGCTCAGGAATTTAAGGGCACAAAATAAAAGCGTTCATGGAAAGAAGGGAAATGCTAATATTAACAACCGATTCATCTGATAATCGGATTCTACCATTGAAACAGCAATATTAGTTAATGAGATTTCGCAGAAAATTTCGAATATAATTTCGTGTAAAGAATGAACTGCCTCAACTATGATTATTCAGAATCTACTCAAGGTCATCAAAGTCAGGAATAAAGTGGGATATATGCATACAGGAGTTTATGAATCATTTTCGCGCTTTTGTAGACGCTTCGCATCCGCCTAAAATCTGTCCTATTAAACCCTAAACAGCGTCTATATTAAGAATCAATCTAATCGGAGATATGAACTACTAGGTCATTATCACAAACACAATTCCTTACTTTTCATGAATCACAATTTCTTGATATCGATATGAACATCAAAGTGGGTCACTTGGGACCAATGGAACCGCAAAACGAAAGCAAATGAGGCTACGGTCTCCAGAACGGATTTCAACGGGAATGGAGACAACTGCTAATCATCACAACTTTCTACGCTAAAGACGCAGTCAAAAATACGCAGTTCATTGCTATAGAGACTGACCTTCAAGCTGAGTTCTGCCATGTGTCGCTGTGCTCTGAGCAACTCTTCCAGAGCTTCAATCCGAGTATTCTCTTTGTTCAGGAACTCCTCTCGCAGCTGGACTACCTTCTGGAGGAGGGCGTCCTTCCTCTGGATCAGCTGTTTGATCAGCTGATTCAACGTGCGTTCTATCTGCTCTGCGACACGGTTGAAGTGTGCCATGGTGTCACTGGGAGCAGGTGGTGGCATATTAGCGGCCATTTCTGTCTTCAGTTTTGTTCGTTTCAATTGAATAGAAAGAATATAGTTTATCCAAGAAACTCTCTCTAATATATGTAATATGATAATACCATAGTACGTCAATGGTTGCTATGGTAACCTCGGAATGTTACCTTGATTGCGTGAGTGGAAGGAACTCAGATCTCCCATTTGTTATCATTACAAGTGCTGACATCATCTTACTACGAGATAATCTGTTCTAACACTGATTATATGAGTGTAACATTGATTTAGTAATGTTGACGGGAAGACATGAATTGTCACTAAATCAAGGTCGTTGCTAAATCGATGTTCTCCCTAGGGTCTGGGATGGAACTTGGTTCTTCATTAATGATATTACAAATTAAACAAATGTTAGAAATCTAAACTCAGTAAAATGTATTTGGTAGTTAATCAGATTATACTGGAATTAGATTCCATTAATTGATGTAATATAATACCAATAAACTGTGTGCCAATAAATAATATGGTACCAGTTATTAGGAAATCCATAATTAAGGCATCCTGAAAAACGGAATGATTCTTAAGCAAATATAATCCTAAACCCGCATCTTGTCTTCAGTCTCGATCACACACGTAGTCCAGGATAATACAGATCTCTCCACATTCTCCAGTCCTGTGATATCCTCGCAGAGTTCCAGGAGACTTCGGATGTTGACGGAGGAACGAGACGGGTCAGGAGGAGACCAGCTAGTCCATGTCTTCATCTGTCAGTTGACTGTCAGCAGCGGGGCTTGAGGATACGGAGGATGGACACGAACAGTCAGACTTGATCAGGATGAGTGAGGCTGTGACAGGCGCACTCCTTGTCAGGAGCACTCGGTGAGCAGGAGAGAATGAATCGCTGGATTTGCTGGATCAGAGAGTCATCCCCGCGGTCACTGAGAAGACTGCACGCTGAATAGGAGTGGAGATGGGGACGGATCTTCAGGAAACTGAAAAGATAAATCGTCTCGCTGTACAGCGCACAAATGAACTCGTCCCGTAAGTCAAGAGCATTGTAGAGTCGTAGATGAGATGTTGACACGTTGTGAGGTAGAACTGAGAGCACTCATCACGGAGGAGAACACTGTAGCAGATGGCGTTGATGAATCGGAAAGACTGAGGGGAGTCCTCAGCTGTTCTTCTCCGGATCAAGCGGTCTCTTCTCAGCTCTGAATTCCTGCTCGGCGTCTTGATCTCGTATCCGAGTGCTTCAGTGTCTTGATTGTCTCCTGTGCCAGATCCAGACCTACTTCTCTCCTCACTCAGCGGAGAAGGAGTGAGGAGGAATCTTCTTTCTATCGTCTCTCTGCTCAGCGAAGTCCCGCCAGAACTCTATCTCGTTCAGGACACACATCGTGCAGGCACTGCAGATGTGCTCCGGAGGCAGTGAACCTATCACAAATATCGATAAGGCGCCTGCGTTGGAAAGGAATTTCAGAAACACGATTGTCTTAAAATGTTGATAATCCTACACAAACAGCAAATCACAAGAATCTCTCCTCTCAATTAAATTATTGGATACATAATAAGTAATTGTGCAATTGATCGAACTTTTGAACTAGTATGACAAAGAAATTATCTCAACTCCAAGTTTCTAACAAAAATGAATCTGTGGCAATAAAAAAATGACTACATTTTGGTCAAAGATAAATTTTTTGTACGCAGTTCTTAAACAATGTTAGGGGTAGCAAGAGAAATGTATGAATCAACTCACTCAAAATAAGTAAATAATTGTTTCAACTAGAAAATAGCCGAACGTAGATGTAATTAATATCAGTTGATCCAAAATGTGGTCGATCTTTGATTAATTTTGATCAAGTGCCGTCAATGGGTCATAAGCAAAAAGGTAGATAAACTCTGCTAATACATAGAAGCAGAAGTAAACACTTTTAAAACTAAAAAAATCCTAAATTAGAACTAATCTTGAATTGAAGGGACACACAGAATAAAATGTAGACAACAGAGGAAATCAGAAAGTAAATACGCGTAAAATTTTGAAAAATGAACAATTATAATTCTAAGAACATATTTGTAGCAATTCAATGCTATAGAAAGAGGAGACATCAAAATAGTTGTATACAGTTAGTTGGATTAAGAGACAAGACTATTATCTTGTTATCAGAATTCAGAGCTATTCCCCTTGGAGTGATGAACTCTCCTCTGTTCTCTCCTTCTTCACCGAATTTATGTATCAACTCTCCTCTCATTGAGAAGACAGCTACACCGTGAGATGAGTAATCTGTCATGAGGATATTGTTCTGTTGATCTAGACAGAAGAAGAGAGGTTTAGTGAGAGGAGTTCCTTCTCCACAACGTATCATCTCTCTAACGAACTGATGCGAGTAATTGAATATACAAATACAATGATAGCCTGCCTTCAATACTACAATCTCAATCTGAGTTAGTTTGATATCTCTAGGTCCATAAATATGAAGAATGAATGAGTTGAAAGTGAGATTCAAATTCAGACACTGAATACGATCATTCATATTATCACAAACGTAGATTAGATTCTTCAACACTGATACTTCGATACCACATGGTTTATCAAACTCCAGTTCATTTCTTCCTTCCTTCCCAACTGACTGTAAGAACTTCCCTTCAACAGAATACACATTCAGACAGTGACTCCCATCTTGTGTTACATAGACTTTATTCACAGCAAAACAAATGTGACGAGGTCCATGCATTCTCTCGCTAATCTGAAAAAGAAACTGGAATGAACTCCTGAAAACTTGTACACGATTTTTTCCATGATCACAAATGTAAACATTATTTGTTTGAGAATGGATAGAGATTGATGAAGGATAACAGAACACTCCAGCTTTAGTAGAAGCTTTAGAACTGTGCTTAAAAGCAGTCAGAACAGGTTCTCCTTTCTTCTTGTAGTCTAATAGTCCGATGATCCTGATTCTTCCTATCTCACTCAGTCTCTCTTCCAGTGTTCCATCCCACTCCAGCTCTACACGCCTCATTATAGTCTCAGTTGATTTCAGAATCAATTCCAGTTCTCTAATGCGGTCATCCATCACTGCTACACCCTTCATAACAGTTTCTTGATTCTCGTTTCGCTGTACTTTTAATTTCATTGATTCTTTTATTAGATTCAGTTCCTGGATCTGTTCCCTAACTCCCTCTCCCTTGTAGCTAGCCACCAGCTGATCCAGCTCTGACAGTAGAGCAGTTTCTCTCTCATTCAGGATTTGGTGAGATTTAGAGAACTTATCTCTTATCTCTGTTCTCACTCTCTCCGCCTGAGAGAGGAATGGTTCACTTTCTGACCCATACAAACTTGCCATGAAATGGAACTAACAGAACGACTAAGAGAAAGATAAAATAACTAAGACGATTTTTTTCATTACCTGTATATTTGGTCTATTGGAGGTGGACGCAGTTCACTTACTTTAAATTCCAGAGGGAACCCGGGGGAACTCTTTATTTAGGGAACCCGGGGGAACTTTTCATTTTCAAAGTTTTGTTTGTTAGATTTTTGATATATTTTTCTCTATTTTAATAGCCAATTATGGAAAAAACACTTCTGGGGAAAATAAGAAAATATATCATTATTGTTTAAACATGATTGAGAAAGAATTCTATTCAAGCCTCTTTTGAGGACGCCTCTCAGCACATTTATGGAAACTTTGGTTGTTTAAAGAATAAAAAAGAAAGACGCAGAGAGGCATCACTTTGATGTGATATTTTAAAACATATGCTGCCTATTATTAGAATATATAAATAGTGACAGTATTGATTTGATGATAGACTGAGTGTCCTTCAAAGTCTACAAATAAATAAGCGCAAATATTCGCTAATACATTTTGAAAACCAAGAAATCAAAGGTGGCATAGCTCATCCCACATAAGAAGCGAAACTATACACAGTAATTTAGGAAATGTCACACTCTTTCTGAGAGGTCTAACTACAGTACGGTGAGCTTGGATGTAGGACTGGGCTTACAGATCTTGATTGTCCAACGCCACATCTCACATCCATCACCACATGACACCTTGAGAAGCGAGACAGGAACAGTCTCGTAACCGAGTCCGGAAGTATCCCTGTCACCACTGCCAACTTCTCAGTCAGTCCACTCCTCCACAGCCTCGGTGGAGGTTTTCACTGTGGAAGAGTTCTGAAGGAAGTTCCGCGGGTCTCGGCTACCTCAGTACTAGTCTTCCCAGCTGGATCTGTCAGTGTCTTGGTGCGAGTACGCCGCTCTCTGCACAGGACTCCACGTAGACGGTCCATCCTGTCTGCTGTCTCCACACCCACAGGGTAAGAAGGCGGGACTGTCTTCAGTTCCGGTGGCGGGTGCTCCACTAGAACACTTCTCTCCGTGGTTCACGGAGCATGCTTTGTTGCTGTGTTATACGGTCTCACCAGCCTGAGACAGAGACATCTCATCGTCTTAGCTTGAAGTATCAACAGAATGAGATTCTGTCCATGGGACCTGTCCAAGGATGTTCAACACTCCACATGGTTAGCATGAGACTAGCTGATTCCAGAAACGAATGGTCAAATTAATTAATTAACTACCTTTAACTTCAAATCCAATACAAATTTCGTAACAAACTTTTCGTGACTAAGCACTTTGCATAAAGGAGGTATTCTTCGCCACACATTCTGATACATCAAATAAATAAATAAACTTCTCTGATTTATTAAAACACAATCAATGTACAAATTTTAGGAAATTGAACTTAGGGCGCTATAGTCTACATAAACACACGACCCTATCCGAACGATCAAAATCAGAATTTCACTGCTTATTCACACACATCAACTACACATGTCATAAAAAAATAAAAGATCAATAGAAATCTGAGACTGTATATTCTGATCAGAAAACTTATCAGAAATGTAGAATTTCAAAACTAACAAGCGCGCTTCGCATGAGCGGCTAGCAGACACTTTGTGTACCCAGGAGGCTTAATTTGGGCGCCTAGGCTCACAATGATTAATTATAAGAAGGTAGAGCATTCAAAAATCACAAAATTTGTCAATTTTCACTTTTGATGCACAATGATGACGTCATAAGGGTCATCACTTTTTGATGAAAGTTGTGTCAAATGTGAAGAATATGAATATACAGTCTATTAGAATTTCAGCTTCTATCACATAAAATTGCTGAGATATAGTCAAAAATTGAAATTTCAAATTATAAAAAGGTGATAATTCCATGATGAGTAGACATTTTGGTCTGAGGTCGTATATATATCGGGTTTTAGTAGCAAGGATATTTTAGAGCATACGTATTAACATTTTCAAGAACACTGGTAGAAATAGTCATAAATTCAATTTCAAGGTCAAGTGGAAATTATTGACTATATATCAAAATAGTTGTATACAGTTAGTTGGATTAAGAGACAAGACTATTATCTTGTTATCAGAATTCAGAGCTATTCCTCTTGGCTGCATGAGCTCTCCTCTGTTCTTTCTTTCTTTACCGAATTTATGTATCAATTCTCCTCTGATTGAGAATATAGCTACACAGTGAGAAAGAGAATCTGTCATGAGGATATTGTTCTGTTGATCTAGACAGAAGAAGAGAGGTTTAGAGAGAGGAGTACCTTCTCCACAACGTATCATCTCTCTAACGAACTGATGCGAGTAATTGAATATACAAATACAATGATAGCCTCCCTTCAATACTACAATCTCATTCTGAGTTAGTTTGATATCTCTAGGACCATAAATATGAAGAATGAAAGAGTTGAAAGTGAGATTCAAATTCAGACACTGAATACGAAGATTCTTATTATCACAAACGTAGATTAGATTTTTCAAAAGAGAAACTTCGATACCTGATGGGAGATCAAACTCCAGTTCATTTCTTCCTTCTTTTCCTACTGACTGTAATAACTTCCCTTCAACAGAATACACATTCAGACAATTACTCCCTTCTTGTGTTACGTAAACATTATTTTCACTAAAACAAATGCCGCATGGTTCGTGCATTTTCTTATTAAACTGAAAAAGAAACTGGAATGAACTAGTGAAGACTTGTACGCGATTGTTTCCATAATCACAAATATAAATATTATTTGTTTGAGGATGGATAGAGATTGATCTAGGATAAGCGAACACTCCAATTTCAGTAGAAACATCAGAACTGTGCTTACAAGTAGTTAGAACAGGTTCTCCTTTCTTCTTGTAGTATAATAGTCCGATGATCCTGATTCTTCCTATCTCACTCAGTGTCTCTTCCAGTGTTCCATCCCACTCCAGCTCTACACGCTTCATTCTAGTCTCAGTTGATTCCAGAATCAATTCCAGTTCTCTAATGCGGGAATTTAGTGGAGCAATGCTCAACTCCAAAGCTTCGTAGTTTTCATTGGCTTTTAGTGCAGACATGATACTCTCTTTGGAATTAGAAATCTGTTGGATCTGTTCCCTAACTCCCTCTCCCTTGTAGCTAGCCACCAGCTGATCCAGCTCTGACAGTAGAGCAGCTTCTCTCTCATTCAGCATTTGATGAGATTTAGAGAACTTATCTCTTATCTCTGTTCTCACTCTCTCCACCTGAGAGAGGAATGGTTCACTTTCTGACTCATACAAACTTGCCATGAAATGTAGCAAACAGAATGACTAAGAAAAACCCCCGAACAAAATGGAATTAAAATGAATTCGTCTATTTTTGCCAGGAAATAAAAAAAATTTGTCATCTCCGTCCAAATTTCCATTATCGGTCGGAAGAATGTACATCTTTTACATATCAATTCCATCCAATAAATAACACTCAAAAATTAATCAACTTAGTTTAATACATAATTGTTACTAAAAAGCTTTGCATCCCAGCAATTTATTGTTTCACTAAATATCTGAGAGTTCTCACCAAACTCATCTTTCTGATCAAAATTCTAAGCTTTTAAAGATTTCTGATTTTACTAATTCTCGACTATCGCATTCCTCCTTTTAAAAGGAAATGAATGATGAACAATAAATACATTTTCTCTTCTCTATAGGATAAATCACAAAATTTGTCAATTTCCGCTTCTTGAGCGTATTGATGACATTATAACAGAATAATGTACTATCTACTAAGTATTTTATTATAGTTATAACATATGGAATACGGACAGTACGGTACGTTGACAAATCGGTACGTGTGTACGGAGTATATGGACGATTCGGTAAAAATTAAGTTGGATTGTAAAATAATCACCACAAATTAACATCTAAAACCATTCAGGAATTACGTGATTCAATTGCATGATTTCTTTATTTTTCACACATGGCTTCTTTTAAACGCACTATTCATCGATATAATGACAAATAACAACATCATACTAACGCAGTTGAAGCTTGGCATCGCTTATACAATGCTACTATCGGATGTTACCACCCCAACATTTGGCGTTTCATCAATGCATTGAGGCGAGAGCAAGGACTTGTCGAAGTAAAACAAGTTAAATTTATTGCTGGAGAAAATAATCCTGTGGGATCTTTAAGCTCGTTCCTTTCTGTTCCTAGCTTCACAGCTGACATGACGGGTTTCTTCTTGTTGGTGTAATCGGGACATTTCCAGGGGATGACATCTCCAAACTCAACGATCTGGGATTGGAGGGTTGCTAGGGAGGGACATTGGAATGTTATGGAAGGGAGTTTAGTTGTTGTCTCTAGCTCCTTCTGTCCCTGTTGGTACAGCTGACCTGCTTGTTGGTGCAAGGGGAGATTCACGTTAGCCTAAAAGAGAGAATCGGAATATATTCAAGGAAATAGAAAATAACTCGAAAAGTATAGATCGTAGACACTAAGGGATTACACCATTTAATCGTGAACTATTACTTCCTATATGAGAATAATACTATTCACATGTCTATTTTCAATAAGTTCTGAGTTATCTAGGATTTTATCACCATCTATAGAGAAGTAATGACATGTGATAAAATCCTAGATAACTCAGAACTTATTGAAAATAGACATGTGAATAGTATTATTCTCATATAGGAAGTAATAGTTTACGATTAAATGGTGTAATCCCTTAGTGTCTACGATCTATACTTTTCGAGTTATGGCTTAAACATGCAATTTTTTGTTTCCATGGCAACTGAGGAATGCATATACATTCCAACTAAAATTTTTAGACTTTTTGGCTTGAGGTCTTCCTATTGTTGCTCAATCAAAAAATCAAGCATTAGAAATGCAGATAACGATGTTTAATATGAGCTGGAACAGCAACATTTTCCGCTCTAAAAAGAGCCTATTGCGAAATCACATAATGACATATCAAATTTTTGACAGCGAATTGGATACTCTGATATAATGTTTGTATATGGTAATAATACATTTCAAATGTCTATCGGAAGCGGTTTTTGATTTATCGGTCTAATTAAATTTTGACTTTGTTAAAACTGGCCTCTTCGTTTTATGGCCTTCTCGGTGACATATATAGCCGTATATTAAGTAGGCTATGCTTGTAGTAAGAACATTTTGAAAATAATGTCCAGAATTCCGTATAAATTCACACCTCTGATGCGAATAATTCTGAATATAGGCGTGAAGCTTCGGAAATTCTTAAAATGTTTTCAGATTGAATCTCACAAATCATAACCTCGTATTTGGTATGGGTGTGAAGTTAGCAGCACGTTCAGCAGCGAAAAGTGAGCAGGGTATAATTAGTCCCAGTTTCGCAGTGCCTTGTAGGATCTTGATCAAATTTGAAACAGAACATTATAAGCGAGGTAGCTTTGTGTCATTTTAATATCTAACGGCTACTGATTAAAACCACTTGACAATGACGATGCAAATTTGATGAAATTTCTATAGGATTTCAGTATAGCTCAAAGTGAGCAGGGTATAACTAGTTCTAGTTTCGCAGTACCTTGTAGGATCTTGGCCAAATTTGAGACAGGACATTATGAGCGAGGTAGCTTTGTATCATTTTAATATCTAACACCTCCCGATTAAAACCACTTGGCAATGACGATGCAAATTTGATGAAATTTCTATAAGATTTCAGTATAGCTCAAAGTGAGCAGGGTATAACTAGTTCTAGTTTCGCAGTGCCTTGTAGGATCTTGGTCAAATTTGAGACAGGACATTATGAGCGAGGTAGCTTTGTGTCATTTTAATACCTAACACCTCCTGATTAAAACCACTTGACAATGACGATGCAAATTTGATGAAATTTCTATAGGATTTCAGTATAGCTCAAAAGTGAGCAGGGTATAACTAGTTCTAGTTTCGCAGTGCCTTGTAGGATCTTGGTCAAATTTGAGACAGGACATTATGAGCGAGGTAGCTTTGTGTCATTTTAATATCTAACACCTCCCGATTAAAACCACATGACAATGACGATGCAAAAAATGGACATTTCTATTTAACTCACTATAGTTAGTTTGCAATGTGAAATTATTGAATTGATTACTGACTAACAATATAACACATTTAGATGATTCTATAGCTTCTAATTTCACAATACGCTATCCTAATGTATGTCAAGGCTAATCCTTGTACATGTAAATATCGTTAACTAACATTTTCATCCTAAATGATCAAATTAGTTTGGTTTGTGATCCAATTTGTATGCTTCTAACTTCTTTCACCTGTATTACCGGTTGAAAATGATCTCTAAACAATCTCAGGTGAATCCTAGTCTCTGTCAGGTGAAGAAGAGAAGAATGTTTATCATTGAACCCATACCCTGAAAATTTCATCCAACATTTGCTTTCATCTTTGTAGACAAAAATGTCAGTACCTAGGATCTGTGCTGCTAAGAATATTTCTAAGTCAGTACCCCAAGATCCTAATCGGTCCATCAAGCTTATTTTTAGATATTCTTCTATTGTGTTGCAACGCGCTTCGGGTAGCAAATCATTTCGAGCTTTACAATACTTGGAGCATGTTTCTCTATATTCTCCTTTCATTTTTTGTATTAAGAGCCCTCTTATTTGTTGGTGATAGCTATCTGTCCCTGCAATTACGTAAGAGAGTGATCTAAATAGGCAATTGCCATCTGGTGAGATTCTTTTCTCTCTAGAAGGTATTAGCTGTCGAATTTCCAGGGATTTTTCAATAGCTTCGTTCTTATACAAAACACCCTTTGTATACGTCATTTGCAGAAATTTGCATTTTTCTTTCTGCCAGCTCTGTGTTACTGGCTTGAAATTTCCGTGATAAAAGAATGTAATCCCTTCAACGGAGATAGGTTCGTCATCAAGGCTATCATCATAATGCATTGCTCCACTTTTTCCGATTGGTTTATGTTCAGCTGAAGGATTGCGATCACTTGTAGATAGGCATTCAGAACAAGGAGGGATGACAGGGATTCGATTGGATAGTGGTTGAGAAGTTGAAACCTTTCCAGGTTCAAAATAACTTCGCTTCTTTTTTTTTTCGCCCAAATTTCTTCTATTTGATCATCGCTTCTGAATTTTATTTTTCTTCTTTTTATAATTTTATCACTTAATGGTTCGAATGCAAACCGAAATGCTCTGATTCTACCGACAATGCCTTCGCGTATTTTACGAATAAAATCTCCCGGCCTTAGTTTGGATTCGTTTTGTAATATTGTAATTTTGACAATTCTCATCCAGTTCTCAGCGACCGCATTTGTAAATGTAATTCTTGCACTATTTGGAAATAAATTCGGACCTAATATGATTCCTGACCAGAGGGAACATATGGGCATGTAATGTGTTACTAGGAATGTGGGTAGACTCGGTAGAAAGTGTATGTTTTCCTTGCAATGGTCGGTCCGTTTTTTCTTCTCTAATTCAGTAATAAATTGTGTGCATTTGTTTAGTTCGCTCTGAAAATAGATACCAAATGGTGATCTTGTTTTATAGGTATTGCTATCTCCCAAATTATTGTCTAGTTCTTCATCAAGATCTTCCAAATATTCCAGATCAATATTATATTCGCCATTACTTAGGCTAATGGCATTGTCAAGCTTATGAAAAAAATCCTCAATTTCTGGGTAATTCTTTTTAGCTAGACTTGTGATACATAATGCAACAAAAAGTTGCTTCAGTTCGTCTAACGCTGTACAGCTAACAAATCGTGCCATTATAAACATGACTTTTCTTTTTCGTAGTTGATCGATTCTAAATTTACGGCTGAGTTTGTAGCTTAAGCGGTTCATGATGTGTGCTGAACATATGTGAATGATCGTTTTCGGGGGTTTGGTCGATTTTGGAGTATGAATAACTTGCCAAGATGTAGCCAGATAATCTTCTAGAGTTTGTTTATTGAAACTATTGCAAACGCTGTGCAACATTGCCCAGCTATAATCAACTTCTACTTGACTTGGTGTAACTTCACTGTTTGTAACTTTCTTGAGATCATATGCCACTGCTTAAGAAAATGTGATATTTCCACATTTGTTTGTTTGCTTGATATCATTTCTGCAAGTGGAATTGGGCTTACATGAGATTCAGGATGTTGAACAGAATACGCATAGTAGAGTATTCTATCTTGAGACTTCTCTAACTATCTAACGACCGAGCCAGTTGCATCAAGATGAAATGTCAAACTTTTCTTTTCCAAGTATTTCAATAAAGAGCGATTTGTTCTTCGCTATACAGTGAATTACGAATGGAGTATGGGATATTGTTTGAATATAACCATTCATTTTGTCACCTATGATAGTGCTTTTAAAAGATAGTTGGGTACTGACTATGTCTTGCCACATGTCATTGTTAAACCTGGATTTTGACATGTGTTGGGATTTTACTTTTCTGAGTACATCAGTTGAATGCAAAGAATTAAAGTTACCATGTTTCGCAGCAGTAAAAATGTCAGGTTTAGTGAACAGAGAATAATGGAAATTTGAAACACTTCTATTCTCGAGTTGTTCAGATATAGTTTCCCTTCTCTCGCCTGCTAAATGACGGCTTTGTGATACATGATTCGCGAAATGATCTTTTGAAATTGATCCAATGACAAAATATGTAATTACGAAAACATTATTTGCATTCGTTTCAGGTTCTTCCATTATAAACTTGAACTTAAAACAATCGCTAAATTTGCAAATTGCGGCAGCTACAAGAAAAGAGCATTTATTGCTATTTGTACTATTCTTATTAATCCTATGATATAAGAACTTTAGTACACAAAATGGATATTTCATTGACATCTTTTCATTCAATATGTTTGTCCATTCTGGTTCTAATTTGTTCTTAATTTCCAAAAACTTTGAGATTCTTAACCATTCATGCATTGTTAAATGAATTTCGCCTTGTTCAATCTCATGGGTTGCATCATTCCTATTTGATAAGATTGCATCATCACGAAAATTATTTTCTGCTAATGGCGAACTTGGACACGATATACTTACAAAATCTGAAGAAATTTCACACGGTAGATCAGAAAATTTAATACTTATAGGTAAGGATGTAGTGATAAAATTTGTTTGAACCTGTGATTGAATGTTGTATCTGTTGTTGCGCCATATATTCATAAGCTTTGCTCGTAGTTCTAGACGATTTCGACCATATACCATCTTTGCGAGCTTTCCCCAGAAACCAAACGGATTACGCCAATTTCTAGTCAAGTTAAGATTTTCCAGTACAGTGAATTTACACAATTCAAATTTCGATAAAGCATTTAGTATCTTCGACGGTAGATTCTGACAAATGATAATTTTGTTATCATCATCTTCTAAAATTTAAAAAAAAGAATTTTAAAATCTATTTAGCTATGATGGAAATCCTAAGAATAAAAACTGACCATTCGAGTAATCTGCAGACATCAAATGAACCAAATCGATTTGTTGACAGTGAATTGTATAAGTATCAAATTTTAGTGATTTTAGATAGTTTTATCATTTAAATATGACTCATGGCCTACTTAACTCAGGCCTCACAGTAGAATGGAAATATTGTACCAGGGATGCAGTCGAAGCCGGTAATTGTTAATTAACCACAATATTTTATTCATGTTTATCTATTCACAATTACCCATAACATTTTCATTTAATCATGTTCGTATATACTTTAATTTGTAAAAATAGTATTCATATATAATTTAATCATAATAATAAATATTTACATACATTTCTTTTTTGCACTAGCTACGTACTTACATTTGAAATGCCGATCAGTTGCTCGGTACCTGGCTGCAAGTGTAACTACAAGTCTGAAGATCGTGTGACTCTTTTCAAGATGCCGCAGAAACCACGGATCAACTTATAAGACACGCTTGGGTTCGGGCACTCCGCAGAGATGATATAGACGAGTTAAAGGCTGTTTACGTCTGCGCGAAGCACTTTAGGACTGAAGATATCGAGTACACGCACAAGGTTCCCAACGGGGAAAGTACTTTCGCGAAACCCCTAGAGTGAACCCAAAGCTGAGGGATGATGCTGTACCAGTCTTTCTACCAAGATGTCCCTCATACTACTCCCAATCTGCAGCTAAGCGAAGTTGTCGGTCTCTCGACTCAAAAGATGACGAGTTCCTCAATCAAGCTTGGACACTTAGCGTGAGATCTGATGCAGAAGAAAAAGAGAGATTCAAGGTTACATGCTTCCAGGAAATGCAAGGTAAGTTATCACTTATTTCTTTACCTAAAACCTGGTCATTATGGAACCCAGATGAACATTTTATTTTTATGCGTCCTCAGGGTTTCATACAGAGGGTAGTAGGGGGGGTACTTGCCCCCCCTGTTCATTCAAGTGCCCCCCTAGAAATAAAATGCATAACATGAAGAGATGTGATTTAGTACATGCCCCCCTTAGATATCCCATATTGCCCCCCTTGCATGCAAATCCTGTATGAAACACTGGTCCTAGTTTAGAGAGTTCTAGTATATTAGTTGATGTTTATTTGGTAGTAACGTTCGATCTTTCTATCAAGGCCTTTTGTAAAAATGTGATTTTTCCACATTCGCTCAGTTGCCTAAGTGATATTCGACAACTTGAATCACTTGTGAATGAAATTTCTAGTGCGCCTTATCGATGTGAGCCATCTAAGAATTCTGAATCTACTACTTCCCATATATCATCAGCGAATATCCATATCCAACAAGCCATTGATATTATGCATACCAGTTCGGATGTGGAAACATCTGAGCATCCAGAAATTTGTCGAATTCATTCAATGCCAGTTAGAAAACAGCCTTGTTCCCAAAAATAGACGTAGATACAACATACTCACACAAATATTATCTCTTAAAACACATCTGATCTCGCCAGCTTGTTATAGTATCTCCAGCACATGCCTTGCCTATCACTTCCTCACTTCAATACTTTAGAAAAATTGTACTCTTCATTTGGGCTCGAAAATGAATTATTTCCATTCCTGAGCCAAGCAACGTGTTCTTTTTCGAATGAACAAAAACATGTCATCCTTCAAATGGATGAAATTCACGTAAACCCGGTCAGTAGAACTCGGGATACAACGTACTTCGGTTTAGTACGTACTCATTTCTCTGAACCAGAATTCATTTATTATATAGATTTCTATGTAATATCAACTCGGTTAGTACGTGCTTTTTTTCCGCTTCCTGGAGGGGTACGTACTAACCGAGTTCTACTGTATATCATACAAGGGAGGCAAAATTATAGGATCCAATATACGTGTATGTCCAGATATCCTACGAAAACTGTAATTGCTATCATGGTCTCTAGCCTTCAGAAAAAATGGTCCTGTATTGTTCGTCTGTTACCATGAAGGGCCAGCGAGGAAAATTCTAGTCGAGCTTGCTTTAAACTCAATAGTAGATAACAATGATTGTGATGTCTGGGAAAATACATGTCCTTCCTGCAATATTCCTTATTTTTCGATTCTACGTAGGTTGTTATTTGTTTCAGGAAATTGTACAAGTATGATAGCTAATAAAGTAAAAAAATATAATTCCATGGTAGTATGTAGAGGAATTGAAAAACGTAAATTGAAAAAATTTAACTCTTAATATCCTTATATTTTAATATAGTATGTGTTTAACTTTATTTTTCTTTATTTAGTTCAGCTGTAAGCGCGGCCAACCTTTCTCACATGCCAGTAACTCAACCCTCAATTTGTTAATCGGAGACAACAACAGCGCTAAAATGATCGAAAGAAAGTTTATGTATTGTAAAACTGTTTTAATACATTATTAATTGTGATTGTAATACTAGTATTGTCTTGTTTATTTCAATTATTTAAATGAAATATATGATATGATATCACTTCAATACTCAATATAGTATAGATGATGGAGACATTTAAAATAGAAATTAATGAGGGTTAGATCAAATGTGAACGCTCAAGGCTATCACTCAAATCATTATGTACTTAAATTACCACGAAATATTGAAAAGTTGGTATTTCATTGTTCGGCTTCGATCGCATCCCTGGTCCAAATTTCACATTCTACTGTGAGGCCTGAGTTAAGTAGGCCATGTATGACTATATTTTGGAAATATGCTATTTTCATTTGAAACCATATTACATTTATTTTCACATTGGCTAATCATAAGTGATATCAATTAATTAGCTATATTATATTAGTACATATTCATCATCATCCGCGGAAAACTAAGTTTTGGTTTCACTGGATGTTAATCTCAGCTCTGTGGTGAATTCATAAATTTGTTGGACAATAATCATAAACAGGTTTGACCAAGACTCGAAATCATCGCATTAAACTGTATGGATTCCAGGTTTCCTCTGCACATTGAAATTCCAGAAGATCGGAAGCACTATTAGTAATTTGTAGAATTTAATATCATGAATTAACACTTATATTATACTCGTATGTATTCAATTCTAATGACGTCATGACCCAACGGTTGGTCATGGTCACATTTGGCTTTGAAATATCAGGTGACTGTTGTCGCAATATTTTTCAATAGAGAGGTGTTAGATATTAAAATGACACAAAGCTACCTCGCTCATAATGTTCTATTTCAAATTTGATCAAGATCCCACAAGGTACTGTGAAACTAGAAATAGTTATACCCTGCTCACTTTGAGCTATACTGAAATCCTATAGAAATTTCATCAAATTTGCATCGTCATTGTCAAGTGGTTTTAATCAGTAGCCGTTAGATATTAAAATGACACAAACCTACCTCGCTCATAATGTCCTGTCTCAAATTTGACCAAGATCCTACAAGGCACTGCGAAACTAGAACTAGTTATACCCTGCTCACTTTGAGCTATACTGAAATCCTATAGAAATTTCATCAAATTTGCATCGTCATTGCCAAGTGGTTTTAATCGGGAGGTGTTAGATATTAAAATGACACAAAGCTACCTCGCTCATAATGTCTTGTCTCAAATTTGGCCAAGATCCTACAAGGTACTGCGAAACTAGAACTAGTTATACCCTGCTCACTTTGAGCTATACTGAAATCCTATAGAAATTTCATCAAATTTGCATCGTCATTGTCAAGTGGTTTTAATCAGGAGGTGTTAGATATTAAAATGACACATAGCTACCTCGCTTATAATGTTCTGTTTCAAATTTGATCAAGATCCTACAAGGCACTGTGAAACTGGGACTAATTATACCTTGCTCACTTTTCGCTGCTGAACGTGCTGCTAACTTCACACCCATGTATTTGGTACATAGTGACTAGGACGACCTCAAACTTGAAACCTATATTGTCAAGAATTTGTAGAAATGACAATTGTCAAAGTTACAGGACATATTCGCTGTTAGATTTTTCTATCTCACAGGTCCCAGTGCTGTCATCATAGGCGCCGAACCCGGGGGGGCTGGGGTGGCTCGAGCCCCCCCTGGATCCGAAGATGGCCCATAGGCGCAATACAGATTTTAGAGCTGAGCCCCCCCTAGAACTACAAATTTGCCCATAAATTTCGAAAAGTTAGGCGTCCCTGGCTGTCACCACAGTCACGAGTAACCATATCCTCCAGGTTTATTGTTTGTAGCAGGGCTTATCTCAGGGTTGCCGTGGGAATAGGAATCCCCATACCGGATCCCCATAGGATTCCTATGGGGATTCCCACAGGAATTCTATGGGGATGGGATGGGAATAGGAATTGAAATTTCATTCCCACGGCAACCCTGGCTTATATACCTATACATAGTATCTATATATAAGAATAATTTTGTGGAGCGGGCCTGTCTACCCCTATTATATGCACAAGCGGGATTAGCCCATCAGCGTATCGCGGCTAGAATACTTCGTATCCGCAGAGGCGCCTTCTAGTCGCCTGGAGATAGTAAGTAATTACTAATAGTGACTATTTTCACGATTTCAAAACTTTTCAATTAATGTATGTGTCTATTATAAACGAAACAAAAAGTGGTCACATAGTTTCGGAAATATGTAATTCGGGATCTACACTACAATTATGTACAGTCTAACAGTATAATATAATTGAGAGATATTATCGAGATTTGCCTATCTGTTCCATGAAATCCTAGACATAGCGCCTATACTAAGAATTAGTCGCATCGGAGATATAAACTAATAACGGTCATTATCTCAAATATTTTTTCGAATTTCACACGGAATCACAATTTCTTGATATCTGATTCTAATTGGAAGAAAATAGAATGGACATTTCTCATAAATGACAGCCATAAAGACTTAATAAATAGTTTGAACAGAAACTTAAAAACTTTTCAGTTTCTGACTATCAGATTCAGTAGAATTGCTATGAAATGCGGAATTCAACAGAATGAGAGTGTTACTACAACAATTTCGAGTCAGCGCGTTTCGACTAAAGCGGGTCACTTGGGACAAAGGAACCGCAAAACAAAAGCGAATAAGGCTACGGTCTCCAGAATGGATTTCAACCGGAATGGAGACAACTACTAATCATCACAACTTTCTAAGCTAATACGCAGCCACTAATAGTTCATTGATAGAGAGACTGACCTTCAAGCTGAGTTCTGCCATGAGTCGCTGTGTTCTGAGTAACTCTTCCAGAGCTTCAATCCGATTCTTCTCTTTGTTCAGGAACTCCTCTCGCAGCTGGACTACCTTCTGGAGGAGGGCGTCCTTCCTCTGGATCAGCTGTTCGATCAGCTGATTCAACGTGCGTTCTATCTGCTCTGCGACACGGTTGAAGTGTGCCATGGTGTCACTGGGAGCAGGTGGTGGCATATTAGTGGCCATTTCTGTCTTCAGTTTTGTTCGGTTTAATTGAATAGAGAATATACTTTATCCAAGAAACTCTCTCTAATATATGTAATCTGAGAATACCATAGTACGTCAATGGTTTCTATAGTAACCTCGGAATGTTACCTTGATTGCGTAATATGTGGAACGCAGATCTCCCATTTGTTATCATTACAAGTGATGAAATCATCTTACTACGAGATGACCTGTTGGGGCAGCGGAATAAGACCAACATTTAGGTAAGAATATGACCAACTAGCCTGATTCTAGGAATTAGAGCTTTTTCAGTTTGGAGCAAAGGAGCAAATTTTGTATGGTTGCACTGTTTTCAATTCTAAATCAACATGTTGTTTAATAACTGTTAAAAAGTGGTCTAATTCCTAACTTTAAAAACGTTGGTCTAATTTCTACCTCTGCGTTGGTCTTATTCCATACTTGCCAACTGTCCCGTTTTTGGCGGGACGTCCTGCTTTTTTCACTCTTCTATTGAGCTAATTTTCTCGATTGTCCCGCTTTTACATGAAATTTCAATTACAACTACAATTACAGTGTAATTGTAATTAATTACTAATTACACAATTATAATTGTAATTGGCCCCAACCCTGAACTGTGATGCAACTATTTTTGCGCCAGGGTCTTTGCTGTATTGAATACAAATACATTTATACCAGGGTTGCCGTGGGAATGAAATTCCCATTCGATCCAATTCCCATAGAATTATTGTGGGAATCCCCATGAGGATTCCTACAGCAATCCTATGGGAGGACCCTGTGTGAATCCCCATAGGAATCCTATGGGGATTCCCATTCCCACGGCAACCCTGATTTAAACCGAAGAACTTCCTTATATATAATTTTCATTACTTATGAAGAATATTGTTTGGATAGCGCGGGCCATGATCATAGTAAACTATTACTAGATATTCTTCTGAATTTAAACTAAACTAAAAAGTTGCACTTATTTATTGAAAGCTGTGAGATACAATTAACTTTTACTTTGCAGATTAGATCTCTCATAGAACAATTTTCAATAATAAAAATTATTCCTTGTTGCTTTTGACGCACCCTCTACAAATGTAGATAAAAATGGCTATTTCAGGATAAACGAGAAAACATCATAGACACCGAAGGTCGGGGAGCTCCCCCCATGTGTTTACTGAAATAAATACTTCATTGAAATACATATATAATTATCAGTATTGGTATTGCAATTGCCAAGCGACCTGCATGTGAAATATAACCCAGAAATTTCCCCACAAATTTTAAACAATTATTAAGTATCAGCCCCTTGGGGGATAGGACCCATTCGCTGTCTATGACATCCTCCGAGATGTTTTTTAAGATTTGCCAGAATATAATAATTCGGATAGCATTGTCAGATGGAACAAATAAAATTTGCTAGTATTAATTGAAAGCAAATATACTTACCTTTTAGAGCTTGCTTAGAGCTTCCTGACAAGGTACTTCTTTCTCCTCAATTTCATATTTCAAGCTAGGAGTCTCCTTGTACTCCAGAGAACAGAGTCCGTGTATTTTAGATATCGACGAGCAATTAAGAGGACACCATGAAAGGCAATATGGTTTAGCTCCAGTCCCCACTTTTGGTTTTGTATGTATCCCCTTCAACAGGATCGATCCTTTGGATGGAGAACGGGAATCGAAACGTCGGTCAAATGTCTCTCTCTGAGTTCTTGCGTCTTAAAATGGAAAGTGATCTGCTGCTGAGAAGGATTATGGAGGCTAGGTTAAATATTTGTGATAGAGAATATGGGGGAAACAACTTCACATAATGTATGCTCATTGATTAAGCTAGTGATAAAATCATTATTAAAAGTTGTGGTTCATTATAATAATCGTCCACTAGTGCATCCCTAGTCCAGATTTTTCAAGTAGATGGCAGGCCTTATATACAGTAGGCTATGCATAGACCTTATTCTCATTGAAACAGATTCCACGAGGTCCATGCATCTTCTCATTAAACTGAAAAGAAAACTGGAATGAACTAGTGAAGACTTGTACACGATTGTTTCCATAATCACAAATGTAAACATTATTTGTTTGAGGATGGATAGAGATTGATCTAGGATATGTGAACACTCCAGCTTCAGTAGAAACTTTAGAACTGTGCTTGAAAGCAGTTAGAACAGGTTCTCCTTTCTTCTTGTAGTCTAATAGTCTGATGATTCTGATCCTTCCTATCTCACTCAGTCTCTCTTCCAGTGTTCCATCCCACTCCAGCTCTACACGCCTCATTCTAGTCTCAGTTGATTCCAAAATCAATTCCAGTTCTCTAATGCGGTCATTCATCACTGCTACACTCTTCACAACAGTTTCTAGATTCTCGTTTTGTTGAACTTTCGACTTCATTGATTCCTTAATTAGATTCAGTTCCTGGATCTGTTCCCTAACTCCCTCTCCCTTGTAGCTAGCCACCAGCTGATCCAGCTCTGACAGTAGAGCAGTTTCTCTCTCATTCAGGATTTGGCGAGATTTAGAGAACTTATTATTATCTCTGTTCTCACTCTCTCCACCTGAGAGAGGAATGGTTCATTTTCTGACTCATACAAACTTGCCATGAAATGGAACTAACAGAACGACTAAGAGAAAGAAAATATTACGGTATGGTGGAAATAGTTCGAACCAAAACTGGAAATAGTTCGACTAAGTTGAACCATTATGGAAATATTTCGACTGTCTGAGATAGGAAATAGTTCGACTTTGATAAATAGGGAAATAGTTCGACTTTATTTTGCTTAAATAGAAGATAGTTGGGAAACAGCGTGACGGAAGGAGGGGTAAAATTAATGAAATTTGCGTTACGTAACGTTTGCGGTATGATAAAAAGTCGAACTATTTCCTAAATCCACAATTCGAACTATTTCCTTCTTGAAAAGTCGAACCATTTCCGCATTACCATTTGAACAGTCCCTTATGTAACACATTTTTTAATTAATGACCTCACAAGCTTCAATAAATTGCAACTCAACAGCTGATTGACCTATTATTTGAGTATAAAGTTTCCTAAAGACTATATTACCACTCATTTAAGTTTTTACTCGTACTTTCAATTGATAAAAATCACCTGCAAATCATTAAATTAATAAAAAATCGTATACCAAGGTACCAAGGTGCACATTTTAAGCTATTTAAGTGTTTTATTTCACTCGAATAGAGGATCTTGGCAGGATAGAACAAGCCAGTGCTTTCAATATTTAAAAAACCAAAATCATCGATTCAAACTAATTTTCAAAGGTTGTTAACTAAATTTGTAACCTGATATAATGTAATTACCCCTTAATTATAACAAGTATATTTTATTGATAAATGAATAAATGAAACTTGAAAATGTATGAATTCGTAACTAACTATAGAAAGGTTAAATAGATAAATAGTAAGAGTATACTATAAATAAATAAATAAATATCGATGATAAACAATGAGATATTGCTTCTTCATCTTCTGCAAGATATTAAGAAAAGATAACCTTCATGATATCGCTAATACCGTAGACCTCTTCGTCCTCAATGCTGCCTCCATCGTTAAAACTCTCATTGTTTTGTTTGGTCATTTGTTTACTTTTGTTTACAATAGATACATAAAGTAAACAAATCTCACAAATATGCTAGAAACTAGCTTTCAACGGTTGACATGGGGTTTTCAGGGTTGTAGATTTCGAATATCATATTTTCGAGTAAATTTGATCATCAATTAGTTTACTTTTGTTCACAATAAATACATAAAGTAAACAAATCACAAAAATGGGATAGAATCTAGCTTCCAACGGTTGACATGGGGTTTGTAGTGCTGTAGATTTTGAATATTATATTTTCGGATCCATATGAGAAATTATTCGAATTGATCAATTTTTATTAAGTGTAGCCAATTTTAGCCAGAAATAAAAAGGTAGAGAAACCCTGCTTATAGATAGAAGCAGAACTAAAACACTTTTAAAACTAATAAAGTCTCAAGTTGTAAATAATCTTGAAAAGAAGGAACAAACAGAACAAAATGCAGAGGGCATCAGAAAGCAATTACAAGTAAAGTAAAAATAAACAGTTAGATTTCTAAGAACATTTTGTTGAAAAACAAAGCCATTGCATTGAGGAGATCATTGAGTAGACATCAGAAAAGTTGTATACAGTTAGTTGGATTCAAAGACAAGACCATTATCTTGTTATCGCTATCTAGAGCTATTCCCAATGGTCCCATGAACTCTCCTCTGTTGAGTCCTTTCGTACCAAATTTGTGCATCAGCTCTCCTCTAATTGAGAAGATAGCTACACAGTGAGAAAGAATATCTGTCATAAGGATATTGTTCTGTTGATCTAGACGGAAGAAGAGAGGTTTAGTGAGAGGAGTTCCTTCTCCACAACGTATCATCTCTCTAACGAACTGATGCGAATAATTGAATATACAAATACAATGATAGCCTCCCTTCAATACTACAATCTCATTCTGAGTTAGTTTGATATCTCTAGGACCATAAATATGAAGAATGAATGAGTTGAAAGTGAGATTCAAATTCAGACACTGAATACGATGATTCTTATTATCACAAACATAAATTAGATTCTTCATTGCTGATACTTCGATTCCACATGGATTATCAAATTTAAGTACTCCTTCTTCTCCAACTGAGTGTAACAATTTCCCTTCGAAAGAATACACGTTCAGACTATTACCCATTTTCTGTGTAACATAGACCTTATTCTCACTGAAACATATTCCGAACGGTCCATTCATTTTCTCATTAAACTGAAAAAGGAACTGGAATGAATTAGTGAAGACTTGTATACGATTGCTTCCATAATCACAAATGTAAACATCTTTTGTCTGAGGATGGATAGAGATTGATCTAGGAGAACCGAACACTCCAGCTTTTGTAGAAACAATAAAACTGCACCTACAAGCAGTTAGAACAGGTTCTCCTTTCTTCTTGTAGTCTAATAGTCCAATGATCCTGATTCTTCCTATCTCACTCAGTCTCTCTTCCAGTGTTCCATCCCACTCCAGCTCTACACGCTTCATTCTAGTCTCAGTTGATTCCAGAATCAATTCGAGTTCTCTAATGCGGTCATCCATCACTGCTACACTCTTCACAACAGTTTCTTGATTCTCGTTTCGCTGAACTTTCGATTTCATGGATTCCTTAATTAGATTCAGTTCCTTGATCTGTTCCCCCAACTCCCTCTCCCTTGTAGCTAGCCACCAGCTGATCCAGCTCTGACAGTAGAGCAGTTTCTCTCTGATTCAGGATTTGGTGAGATTTAGAGAACTTATCTCTTATCTCTGTTCTCACTCTCTCCACCTGAGAGAGGAATGGTTCACTTTCTGACTCATGCAAACTTGCCATGAAATGGAACTAATAGAATGACAAAAAAAAAGAAGCAAATATAGAGAAATAAATACTTGAATCAATATTGTACTTATGTCATGGTGATAGTGAATGCAGGGAAAGGTCGCTGGATAGACTGATAACACACTACTAGAACATATAAAATTAGTACATATGTGACTGCGAAGTCAGCTGATTACGTAGTAACATTTTGTTATTCAGTTGGTTCTACACAAAAATCACACCTTAATACAATTTAGAAATAGGGTTAAAACAGCTTAGACAATCGCTAAAATTGTCCTTAGAATGACCTGTTGCGGAATGATATGATGACTTATCGAAATTTTTCCAACGGATATATGTACTTTGATACCATGTTTATATATGCTGGTAATACATTCTTAATGCCTATTCTGCATGGTTAACGATTTCAGGCTAATCGTGTATTGATCCATTCGGCTACTACTTCATCCCTAGTCCATGATTTTCAGCCTACTGTGAGGCATTATTAGAGCATGCCTAATTTCCAGGACGGGACGGGACGGGTTAAGATGCCTAATTTCGGGGACGGGATGTCGTCCCGTTCCGGAAATTAGGCATGCTCGTACGCACTAAGCCAAAGTACGTTGTATCAAGAGTACGTGATAGTGAGTTATACTGTATTTCATGTAAAATGTGCTGGAAAACTGGATATATATCTACAGCAGTGTTGCCATATCATGAAAAAGTTCATAGATTTGACTATTTTCATGAACTTTTTCAGCTTCGTAAATTGTCATTTTATGTATTCATTATCAATTAATCTTGTCAATGTCAAACGAGTTTATATTGATAAATAACCACAACTAATACAAACACTTCAAATTATCCATATTATGTTTATATCAACAGAATCACATGTACTATTTTTTGACAACTTGGAATATAATTTGGGTGATAATAACTTTTTACTTCTGCCATGAACATGGTAAGAACTCTTTACCTTTGGCATGAAATTTGCAGTTAATATTTTATGGCATTAACTTGGCATGAACATTTGAAGGTATGTGGCATCAACATGCTACAGCAGAGAGGTAGAGAAACTCTGCTTTATACGTAGAAGCATAACTAAAACACTGTTAAACAAGTAAAATCTCAAATTAGAACTAATCTTGAATTGAAGGAACACACATAATATAATGCAGATAACAGAGAGCATCAGAAAGTAAATACGCGTAAAGTCTTGAAGATAAATAATTATATATCTAATAACATATTTGTAGAAAAACGAAGCTATTTCAAAGAATAATATACAACTATTTTGATGTCTATTAAGAATAGACATCAAAATAGTTGTATACAGTTAGTTGGATTACTAGATAAGACGATTATTTTATTATCATAATTCAATGCTATCCCCTTTGGCAGAATGAATTCTCCTTTGTTCCCTCCTTCTTTACCGAATTTGTGAATCAACTCTCCTCTTATTGAGAAGATAGCAACACAGTGAGAAAGATAATCTGTCATGAGGATATTGTTCTGTTCATCTAGACAGAAGAAAAGAGGTCTGGTTAGAGGAGTTCCTTCTCCACAACGTATCATCTCTCTAACGAACTGATGCGAGTAATTGAACAGAATAACACAATGATAGCCTCCATTCAATACTACAATCTCATTTTGAGCTAGTTTGATATCTCTAGGACCACAAATATGAAAAATGAATGAGTTGAAAGTGAGATCGAAATTCAGACACTGAATACGATCATTCTTATTATCGCAAACGTATATTAGATTCGTCCTTAAAAGAGAAACTTCGAGACCACATGGGACATCAAACTCCAGTTCTTTTTCACCTTTCACTCCAACTGAGTGTAATAACCTCCCTTCAATAGAATACACATTCAGACAATTGCTCCTATCTTGTGCAACATATACTTTATTCTCACTAAAACAAATGCCACATGGTCCATGCATTCTCTCGTTCAACTGAAAGAGGAACTGGAATGAACTAGTGAAGACTTGTACACGATTATTTCTAGAATAGCAAGCTAGAATAGCAATGCCACATTGTATTGAGCACAAAACAATTAGTAAAAGACAAGTTACAACGATAGAATAATATATATATCCCCAATATTTAAACATAGACAATGAAACAATGGATAACTAGTTCATGGCTGGTCTCAAAATTACATGGGACAGTGAAAGAATGGTATTCATAATTGGGTCTCAAAATCATACGCAACAGAACTATATGAGGTCTAGGACTAACAGTTACAATTGATTGGACTACTAGTAGCTAGCTGCTGTAGAGATGTAGCAACAGCACTTGTATTACTAAGAACTGGGACGTGCAAAACGATATATAATCCTTCACGGTTCTTGTCAATATATTCACACTTTCACTGCAAGGATGTGTACTGAGTGGACATTATTGATGAGATACTATGATGTGAATAAACAAAAAGTGATCCAATCTTGAATTGAAGGAACACACAGAATAAAATGCAGATACCTGAGGATATCAGAAAGTAAATATGCATAAAGTCTAGGAAAATAAACGATCATATTTCTAAGAACATATTTGTTGAAATTCAATGTCATTGAAAAGAGGAGATTAGTGAGTAGACATCAAAATAGTTGTATACAGTGAGCTGGATTAAGAGACAGGGCTATTATCTTGTTATCTGAATTCAGAGCTATTCCGCTTGGCTCTAAGAGCTCTCCTCTGCTCTCTCCTTCTTTACCGAATTTGTGTATCAACTCTCCTCTGATTGAGAAGATAGCTACACAGTGAGAGGTATCATCTGTCATGAGGATATTGCTCTGTTGATCTAGACAGAAGTACAGAGGTTTAGAAAGAAGAGTACCTTCTCCACAACGTATCATCTCTCTAACGAACTGATGCGAGTAATTGAATAGAGAATACAATGATAGCCTGCCTTCAATACTACAATCTCATTCTGAGTTAGTTCGATATCTCGAGGGCCATAAATATGAAGAATGAATGAGTTGAAAGTGAGATCCAAATTCAGACACTGAATACGATCATTCCTATTATCACAAACGTAGATTAGATTCTTCAACACTGATACTTCGATACCACATGGGGTATCAAACTCTATTTCTTTTCCTCCTTTCTCTCCAACTGACTGTAAGAACTTCCCTTCAACAGAATACACATTCAGACAATGACTCTTAGCTTGTGTTACGTAGACTTTATTTTCACTGAAACAGATTCCACATGGTCCATCCATTTTCTCGCTAAATTGAAAAAGGAACCGGAATGAACTAGTGAAGACTTGTACACGACTGTTTCCATAATCACAAATGTAAACATTATTTGTTTGTGGATGGATAGAGGTTGATTCAGGATTACAGAACACTCCAGCTTCAGTAGAAATATTGGAACTGTGCTTAAAAGCAGTCAGAACAGGTTGTCCTTTCTTCTTGTAGTCTAATAGTCCGATGATTCTGATTCTTCCTATCTCACTCAGTCTCTCCTCCAGTGTTCCATCCCACTCCAGCTCTACACGCCTCATTCTAGTCTCAGTTGATTCCAGAATCAATTCCAGTTCTCTAATGCGTTCATCCATCACTGCTACACTCTTCACAACAGTTTCTTGATTCTCATTTCGTTGTACTTTTGATTTCATTGATTCTTTAATTAGATTCAGTTCCTGGATCTGTTCCCTAACTCCATCTCCCTTGTAGCTAGCCACCAGCTGATCCAGCTCTTTATTTTACGTAAAACTCTGCTGAAAAGTTCTTAATAGATACTTTTAACATTTTGATTCACTTCTCAAAATAGACCATGGTTCTTAGAAGTGGCATCAGGCTCAACCAGTGATAGCAATTATGCTGTAGTAAGGATTAATCATGGAAAGCTTCTACAAAATACTAGTCCTTACATCCGGGATTGTAAGTCCTAGCTTCTACCCTGAGCAGTTGAGTGTGTAGATTTCGAACTTTAATTAGCTATTTTCATCAGCTATTGAATTTGCCTTCATAGATAGACCCGTTTTAGTATTATTTATGGTGCAAAGCAATATGATGCCCAATTCCTTTGGGTTAGGCTGTGTATCGTCATTATTATCACCATTGCAAAGGCAATATCCCATTGCATTCCAGGTACAGGGAATTTCCTACTAACGATTGAATAAAACAGTCAATATGATTAGGATTTCAATGTAGCTTAATTAAAGGATATTAATGAGAAAATGACTTGGACTTGCTTGCTAAGGCGCTGAACACTTCTCCACGTCTACATGGACACAACAATCAGTTTGTGATTGGCTGTTAAAGTCAATCCAATTATATGCCCAAACATTCCTAGATCCAAACCAGACTTTCCTAACTTCTGAAAGAGAGTTCCCTCTTTTGTGAAGAACTTAACTTCGTCCGTTTTGATATCATTTATAATCAGATCTCCATAACAATCCAAACAGAATACAGGATAATGGAAGGGATCGACCCATCGGGAGATTTCGAATACAGGTTTACTTAATCCACGTGGGATGATGGAACGTAGTTTGTATCTTATTTGATTGAACACCAGAATGCAGTAACGTGAGTGTAGAGGGTTGAGACTGAGTATGAATACTTCATCTGCCGTCAGCTTAACATCACATGGGAGTATCATGGAGTAGTGGGAGATCTGTCGCTTGTAGTTTAGATCTCCATCAAGGATTTGAATACGATGTCTACACAAATCAGTAACAAAGACATCTCCGTTCATGGATACTGCGAGTTTTCTTACTTGGTTAGACTGTCCACACCAAATCCTATATCTTCCTTGCTTCTGATAAGATGGAGATCATCTTCTACTTTGAAATGGACCAAAATGGTTTCTCTGAAAGTGTAATATAGAGATTGTCCTGATGAATAGCAATTCCTTTTGGGTAACAAATATTTTCTTGTAAGAATTGTTTTACAATGTCGCCTGACTCTCAACTCACTGTCTTGACAACGGAGACTTTATCATCACAGAATGTAATAACCATCGAACACAAGTCCTCGACAGCGATAAACTACCAGCGACGCATCCTACACCACTCCTGACACATCCATATGAAGTAAAACTGACACCAGATGAAATGCATGTCCTCATTACTAGTTCCCTCTGTCCATAATTTCTCTTACGGCGGACACTCTTTTCACACACTTAGAGATACTGGAATGCAAGTCACGAACCTTCTCTATTGGTAGGGCCTTGGGTTAAGAATCAAGATTGGAGGACCAGTTTGGACAAATCGTATTACAACAAAAAAGATAATATTCGACAAATTATTGGGTGGGACATAAGAGACTGCATATTTCGATCAGATAATATGTAGAATTTTGATCAGAAATGTGGAATTTACATTAATTAGTGTTGAAACTCCACATTTCTGATCAAAGTTACATATTTTCTGATCAAAATATTGTCGGTCCATGGTCCTACCAATCCTACGGAACCATGCCTAAGCTCTCTTCTTCTGTCTTGATGAGCAAGAACTTAAATGTCAGTAGTAGAGGAACTGAACAATCAAGTTAGTTTCAAAGGAAAGGTGTCTTCTTACCTCTCTAGGGGAAAGCGGGCGTAAAGTGATGTTCCTAGCAATGAATTCCTCAGTGTCTTGACGGTCTCCTGTGCCAGATCCAGGTCTACTTCTTCTCCTCCCGCATAGAAGCTTTAGCAAACTCTGATCGAATATTATGCGCTTGTAGTTCCTATGACAGAATGATATTTCACAAAACATGATGATTTGGTCCTAATTTGATTCCAAATCCTATTATATTTCTAGGATCACCGTATACATTATTGAGTGAAGTGTTAATAGCCGTAAGCAAGCATCCTTATAACTCATAACTACAAAAGTTTTTTAAAAACTCTGCTTAATACATAGAAGCAGAACTAAAACAAATAAAATATCAAATTAGAGCTAATCTAGAATTGAAGGAACAAATTGAATAAAATGGAGATAACAGAGGACATCCGAAAATAAATACACGTAAAGTCTAAAGAAAATAAACAATGACGTTTCTAAGAACATATTTGGAGAAATTCATTGCCATAGAAAGAGGAGATTATTGACTAGACATCAAAATAGTTGTATACAGTTAGTTGGATTACGAGACAAGACTATTATCTTGTTATCAGAATTCAGAGCTATTCCGCTTGGCTCTAATAACTCGCCTCTGTTCTCTCCTTCTTTACCGAATTTGTGAATCAACTCTCCTCTGATGGAGAAGATAGCTACACAGTGAGAGGTATCATCTGTCATGAGGATATTGTTCTGTTGATCTAGACAGAAGAAGATAGGGTAAGTGAGAGGAGTACCTTCTCCACAACGTATCATCTCTCTAACGAACTGATGTGAGTAATTGAATAGATAAATGCAATGATAGCCTGTCTTCAATACTACAATCTCATTCTGAGTTAGTTTGATATCTCTAGGACCTAATATATGAACAATGAATGAGTTGAAAGTGAGAATCATATTCAGACACTGAATACGATGATTCCTATTATCACAAACGTAGATTAGATTTTTCAACATTGATACTTCGATACCACATGGGATATTAAACTCCAGTTCTTTTCTTCCGCTTCCTTTCTCTCCAACTGAACGTAATAACTTCCCTTCAACAGAATACACATTCAGACAATTACTCACAGCTTGTGTAACATATACATTATTCTCAGTACAACAAATGCCACATGGTCCATTCATCTTCTCATTGAACTGAAAAAGAAACTGGAATGAACTAGTGAAGACTTGTACGCGATTGTTTCCATGATCACAAATGTAAACATTATTTGTTCGAGGATGGATAGAGATTGATTGAGGATAACCGAACACTCCAGCTTCTGTAGAAGCTTTAGAACTGTGCTTACAAGCAGTCAGAACAGGTTCTCCTTTTTTCTTGTAGTCTAATAGTCCGATGATTCTGATTCTTCCTATCTCACTCAGTCTCTCTTCTAGTGTTCCATCCCACTCCAGCTCTACACGCCTCATTCTAGTCTCAGTTGATTCCAGAATCAATTCCAGTTCTCTAATGCGGGAATTTAGAGGAGCGATGCTTAACTCCAAAGCTTCGTAGTTTTCATTTCCTTTTAGTGCAAACATGATAATTTCTTTAGAGTTAGAAATCTTTTGGATCTGTTCCCTAACTTCCTCTCCCTTGTAGCTAGCCACCAGCTGATGCTCTGACAGTAGAGCAGCTTCTCTCCTCTCATTCAGCATTTTTTGAGATTTAGAGAACTTATCTCTGTTCTCACTCTCTACAAAACTAAAATATAGGAAAGTACTTATGAGTACGACTCGGCCACTATACAAAGTATAGTCAGCAAACTAAAATTTCGAATAAAAAGGAGATCAGAAATACTCAAATCAGTACAGATAGTGAATTCAGGTAAAAGGTTGGTGGATAGACAGATAACACTCTCTACTAGAACACATACAAGTACTACTGTAACTGTGAGAAGTCAGTTGATAGTAACATTTCGCTTTTCAGTTGTTTCCAGCCTTAGTAGTTCACTACCTGCGCTTTCGAGTTACATAACTTAGTACACTGTGAAGTAATATATAATTGATCTTTTCTAATCCTACACACCACATGTCTTCTATAAACTCGATTTGTTTTATGTAAAACTGTACTCAAATACAGGATTTATTAGTTAGTGAATGGAAAGTGCACAATCTTAATTTGTTGCATGAAATACTGTCTAACCAGCTCATCAGGTATATCTGACAGTAGAACTATATTAAAGTCTAGGACTAACAGCTACAATTGATTCTAGGACTAGTAGCTAGCTGTTGTAGAGATGTAGCAACAGCACTTGTATTACTAAGAACTGGGATGTGCAAATCGATATATAATCCTTCACGGTTCTTGTCAATATATTCACACCTTCACTGCAAGGATGTGTATTGAGTGGACATTATTGATGAGATACTATGATGTGAATAAACAAAAAGTGATGTAAAATATTTCACACCCTGGGTAGCATGTTAATAGAGCTGCACACCTCGGTCAATACTCGGTTTGTCGCCCACAAAAACTACGAAAAATAATTGAGTTTAAAGTGTTCGGATGAAATTAAGCGCTTTTGTTGTAATTTATAAGAAACTCGAAGTGATTTGGCGCAAAAAGTGACACAAATGAAGCAACAGTTTCAGACTCATTCAAACAGTAATAAATGACTAAATTCAAAATCTCAAACCTCTGTTAAAATTTGAAGCAAACATATTTAATAAAATATAAAACACATGACTAGACTATAGATACAGGTTAGAAACATTGGAATGTAAAATTGGGATCATTTGACACAACAAATATTGTACCGGAATGGGACACAGCAATACCACGAGGTTCAATGAGTTCCCCTCTTGATTTCCCTTTCTTCCCTAGCGTGTGGATAAGCTCTCCGGAATGTGTGAATATCTTGATAGTGTCATGTCCATAGTCACTAATCAAGATATTCAAATCTGGATCCAAACAGAAGAAGAATGGGGATTCAACCAAACAATTCTGCTCATATCCTTGAGAGACACATGAAGTAAGCAGGTCTCCACTCCTGGAGAATATCCTCACACAGTTAGGACTCCAGTCTAGCACCATCAGTGTATCTGGACTCAGTTTAACGTCTTGAGGGCATCTAAGCAACGCATTAGAATCTAAACCAAAGGTGCGAAATGTGTCAATATAAATCCTAATAACCAATTCATCTGATTGGAAAATCGGATTCTAGATAACGCAATATTAGAAGTAGGAATAAAGTGGGATATATGCATATTGGAGTTTAGGAATAAATTCCACACGTTCGTAGGCGCTATCCATTTTGCATTGGCCTGAATGAAACCCAGATGCCAATCCTTGCGGTAAATCCATGGATTTGTGAATACAAAGTTTGGCGTCTCTGAGGTATGGAATTTCAGAAATATCAAACATTAAATGTTATAGAATTCGGTTGAAATGACAATTGTCAAAGTTACAGGACAGATTCGCTGTTAGATCTATCTATCTAACAGGTCCCAGTGCTGTCACCACAGTCACTAGTAACCATATCCCATAGGTTTATTGTTTTGGGGCCGGGCCTATATACCCTATTAAATCCTAAACATAGCGTCTGTCTATATAAAGGGTTTTGGGAACTCGCAGCTGGACTACCTTCTGGAGGAGGGTGTCCTTCCTCTGGATCAGCTGTTCGATCAGCTGATTCAAGTGCGTTCTATCTGCTCTGCGACACGGTTGAAGTGTGCCATGGTGTCACTGGGAGCGGTGGTGGCATATTAGTGGCCATTTCTGTCTTCAGTTTTTTCGGTTGAATTGAATAGAAAGAATATCGTTTATCCAAGAAACTAAATCTAATTTATGTAATGTAAATAACAAAGTACGTCAATGGTTGCTATGGTAACTTAGGAATGTTTTATTGTTTGCGTGAGTGGAAGGAACTCAGATCACTCATTTGTTATATAATTACAAGTGCTGAAATCATATTACTACGAGATAATATGTTCTAACACGAACATTGTGTTTCCATTATTATTTTGTGTAAATAAATTACTTCTGAGAAGTATGAGGTACAAAATTTTCAACCGACAAACCTTTGTGTCAGTCTAGCTAAGGAGTTTATATGCTATCGTGATTCTTTTGACACCAATCGATGCAGAATGGTTCCAGTTTTCACCTTATGTACTTATAATCGAGATACGAGCCGTTTTGGCGAGTTATGGTGCTTCAAAGCAGAGTGGACCATGGGTCACTGGGTCATGGGTCACTTGGGTCACATAAATCGCTGGGTCAGTTGGGTCATGGGTCACGACCTCTTGACCCAGTGACCCAGTGACTGGGTCACTAGGTCACTGGATTACAGGGTCATGGGGCACATGGGCCACATAAATCGATGGATCATCTCTGTAGTTTTAGAAGGTTATAAGAATAAATTAATTGATTAACATCATTTACTTGTATGTGTTGTGTTAAACTAGTCGGGATCACTGTGTCACGTACTGGGTCACTGGGTCACATACTGGGTCACTGGGTCACATACTGGGTCACTGGGTCACTGGGTCATGAGTCACTGGGTCATGGGTCACACATGCAATGGGTCAGATGGGTCATGGGTCACTGTAAGTGACCCATGGTCCACTCTGCTTCAAAGTTAAATGTTACAATTTCCATAGAGAAATTTTATTTATAGATAGTTTACAAAGCACAAAAAGCAACGCAATAGAAGCTAATATTACGTTTATATCTTATATATTAAAACTAGGATATATTTTTGTTTGTTTTGTTTGTTTGTCCGAATTGATTGAAGAATTGGGAAGTCGTAGAGATACGAAAATTGGCATGTAGGTGTCAAATGATGAATCTAGGATTAAGTTCGAAGATCTAAGCGGAATGTTCACACCTCGCTGAGATAGGTGACAAAATGTGCTGACCAATCAAATTCGATTATTTTATAATGTAAATACATTGGAATAAAATAGTATTGACTTATGCATACAATCCAAAGGACTATTTGTGATTGAAATTTATTGGTTATGTAAGAACCAATCAAATATTAGCCTTTTATAATGCCATTCACACGATTCTATTTCATATAAATGATTGAATACTGCTATTTTGAGTCTATTATTTGATCGTTAACAACAATTAAAGTGTGTTATATGCTACGATCAATCGAATCGATCATAAAATAGCTTTTAACGACGTGGACTGGAATTGATTATTTATTAAGTATAATAATTTTTAGCAATGTGAACTTTGTGTATTCAAATTGAGCTTACATTCAGGATTAGTTGACTTAATACGAAGTAAATAATATTTATCACGAAACAAAATTTCTGCTACAGTTCTGATTTCATTAATGTAACCGTAGACAAATGATAATCCAGCATACTTAGCATAAAACAACAAAGCGACGTATTGTTTCTCTAATATCCCCAAGCGCCCACTGGGTAAATCTGCAGGCACGCAGTGTCTGCAAGCCGCGCAGCGCAAGCAAGCGAAGCGCGCTTGTAATATATTACCAGATTAAGAATGTATTACCAGCTATAAACATGATCAGAGTATATATCTCTGCAAGATTAGATAGAATTTGATATTCATATTCTTATACGTATGCAAACTGATTAGAAATAAATGGGTGATGGGCGGACTTTATTATTAAGCTTTCTGAAAGCAGATATACTACAACATTCCATTGAAAAGTTCAAAATTTTTAATCAACTAGTTCATATCTTAGTTCTACACAAAAATCATGCCTCAATAACATCTAGAAATAGACTTGAATAGAAAATCGCTAATTTCTTCCTTAAAATGACCTGTTGCATAATAATGATACGATGACTAATCAAAATTTTATCAACATAAATGTATCCTGTGATATCATGCTTATATACGCTCGTAATACATTCTTAAGGACTATTCAGCATGGTTAACGATTTTAGGCTAATAATGTACTATTTCATTCGGCGTAGCCTTCATCCCTAGTCCATAATTTTCAGTCTACTGTGAGGCATTATATTGAGTAGGCTATGCACCCTTACTATTAAAACTTAGGATATTCAAATAAACCTTTTTCGTGGTAGAGTTAGCTCTCGTTGCTTCCTGATTTTATTTGATGTTGAATTGTTCAGAATTTTTCAAACCTTCTTTCGCTACTGAAAATTGTGGTTCGCCAATTCTCAATTTTTCTATTGTATTCTACATTAAGGATATAGGGACTTAAAAGCTGAATTGCGGACACTTCGTCGCACGGACATTCCGTCGCATGGATATTTCGTCCTCTGAACATTAGTTACCAGACAATGGGTGGCGGAGTTTTCGTCCCCTGAAATACCCCTTTCAAACGTACTTATTTCTCAATTAAAAGGCCTCATTTTCATCCTTTTTTTCAAACGTACTCCACTCCAAAAACCTCAACTTCCGTTCCTTAAAAATTAGTACCCGTTTATTTTACTCAAATGAGGCGAAATTCCCGTGAAATAGCGACGAAGTGTCCGCTTACCTTAAAAGCTATCCTGTTCTAGTCTCAAATCTTTGGTATAAAGCTTAATGTATTTGATAGGACGCTGCTATTGTGCTACAAAAGAAATTATATATTAGTCTGAGTCTTATTTTTCAAAATATGGCAGATTAAATATTATTATATGATGCTTCTATTAGGATATTTCATAGCACATATTTCGAAAAATGAGTCAGAATAATATGGACTTTCGTTTGTAGCATAATACCAGTTCTACAACAAAGATTTGAGAGTAGAAAAGGATAGCCTTTAGGTCTGAATTTCAAGATTTCTGACTAAATGAAGTGCATTTGGAATAACCTGGTGGAAAAAGTGAGAACCAGTTTCAGGCACATTCAACAGTAATAAATGACTTAATCAAAACACATGACTAGACTATATACAGATTAGTAACATTGGAATGTGGATTTAGGATTATATGACACAATAAATATTATCCCGGAATGGGACACAGCAATACCACAGGGTCCAATGAGTTCTCTTCTCGATTTTCCTTTCATCCCTAGTGTGTGTAGATGCTCTTCGGAATGTGTGAATATCTTGATAGTGTCATGTCCATAGTCACTAATCAAGATATTCATGTCTGGATCCAAACAGAAGAAGGATGGTCGATCAACCAAACAATTCTGTTTATCTCCTTGAGAGACAAAGGAAGAAAGCAGGTCTCCACTCCTGGAGAATATTCTCACGCAGTTAGGACTCCAGTCTAGCACCACCAGTGTATCTGGACTCAGTTTAACATCTACAGGAAAGTCAAGAATTCCCGTCCCAATACAGAATTTGAAAACGAGGTTACCTGAGAATACACTCACTCTGTCGTTCCAACAATCTGCGATGAACACATCTCCATTTCTGTCTATACATAATCCTATAGGATAGAAGAGCTCTCCTTCAGCTTCTCCTCGAGTACCAGCTCTGTTGATTAGTTGGAGAGTGTCTTTATTGAATTGGAATAGAGAGTGTTGTGTATAGTCTGTAACGAAGATGAATTCTTCTGTTATTGCTAATCCAAATGGTCCCTCGAGTATATCCTTTCCAAACTGAGTAAGAAACTCTCCTTGGAAGGACAGCACTTTTACACACCTGTTACCATAATCAGCTATGTAGACTTTCTGACTTGTCTCGTTCAATGCTAATCCTCTGGGATGTTTAAGCACGGTCTTTCCTGTTCCTAGCTTCACAGCTGACACGACGGGTTTCTTCTTGTTGATGTAATCGGGACATTTCCAGGTGACGAAATCTCCAAATTCAGCGATCTGGGATTGGAGGGTTTCTAGGGAGGGACATTGGAATGCGATGGGAGGAAGTTTAGTTGTTATCTCTTGCTCCTTCTGTCCCTGTAGAAACAGCTGACGTGCTTCCTGGTACAAGGGGAGATTCACATTAGCCTGAAAGAGAAAGAATCGGAATTGATTCAGACAAATAGAAAAGATTTAGAAAATTTTGTCATAATCCTTACCACTAAAACTCTATTAATGTTTGTTTGTGTATATATATCTTATATATTAAAATGCTAGGATTTTTTGTTTGTTTGTTTGTTCGAATAGATTAAAGAATTGGCAAGTCGTAGAGATACGAAAATTGGCATGTAGGTTTCAAATGATGAATCTACGATTAAGTTCTAAGATCTAAGCGAAATTTTCACACCTCTGCAAAAAATGGAAAACAATTTATCACACCTTTTCTATACAATACTATGTACGGCTTCAATCTCACAATAGAAATCATTATACGACAATATTGTAGGCTGTAATTGTAATTAATACTTCAAAGCAATAAGTTTTATGAATGTCTCAATTATATATTATAGTGTATAGCAGTTAAAAGGGTCATTTCTATATTTTCACACCTTTATATACATATTTTCACACGATTTGACGAATTTTGAAAATTATGCTAGAAACTAGCTTCCAACGGTTGACATGGGTTTTTTAGGGGTGTAGATTTCGAATATCATATTTTCAGATCGATATGATGAATTATTTGTTTACTTTTGTTTACAATAGATACATAAAGTAAACAAATTACAAAAATAGGCTAGAGAATAGCTTCCAACGGTTGACATGGGGTTTTTAGTGCTGTAGATTTCCAATATTATATTTTCGGATCCACATGAGAAATTTTGACCTTTGTTTGAAATATTTATATAAAGGAAAAAAATCCCAAAATATGTTTGATTGAGTGACTCCAGGCGCCCGCAGGGCGACTCTGCGGACACGCAGTGTCCGCAAGCCGCGCAGCGCAAGCAAGCGAAGCGTGCTTGTATATATATATATCTGTAACGAATTGATTGAAGAAACTGCCAGGCACAGAAAGCTGATTTTTGGCATGTGGGAGTCTTTTGGCTATGGTTCCACTAAGTTCTGAGCTCAGAGCAAAATGTCGACACATCATGGAATTCTGACGTCATTGTCACATTTTTAAAAGTTAAGCAATACAGTTATTCGAGCATAACTCAGCAATTATAGGAGACAAGCGCGCTTCGCTTGCTTTCGCTGCGCGGCTGGCGGACACTTTGTATCCGCCGGAGGCTCCCTTCGGTCGCCTGGGGTTACATTGGTTAATTATAAGGGAGATAGTATCTCTAAATACGTCTGTCCTACTGTTATAATCAATATCGCACGAAAAATCACTAAATTTATCAATTTTTAAAATTTTTGATGTGTAATGATGACGTCATAACAGGGTGATGAGTTATCATTTTTTGATGATAGTTGTGCAATATGTGAGATATATTAATATACATAAGCTATTAAAATTTCAGTCTTCTATCTCCTATAATGGCTGAGTTATGCTCGAATAACTGTATTGCTTAACTTTTAAAAATGTGACAATGACGTCATAATTCCATGATGAGTCGACATTTTGCTCTGAGCTCAGAACTTACTGGAGCCATAGCCAAAAGACTCCCACATGCCAAAATTCAGCTTTCTGTGACTGGCAGTTTTTTCAATCAATTCGTTACAGATATATATATATATACCGTATATATACTACTATATGGGGAATTCCATGTCAAAAAACCAATCATTTCACCACCATCAACCGATTGGTCTGAAATTTGCTGCGACAGGGCACTTATATGTCTTTACCTTTGTGAAAATTTCAGATCAATCGGTTGTGTGGTTTTTGAGTTATGACGTCACAAATTTTTGAATTTTTGCTGTTTGATCAAGGATTTTCACAATGGTTAAATCACCATCCCATTTTAAACTCGAATAACTTGAAAAATATTCATCAAATTCTTTCATAAATTGCAATACTTATGTTTTTACATATGGAGAATACGAAAAACTTGAGTAAATTAAGTTTTGAGTTCCTTTTCTTTGTGAAAACTGGAACTGAAACCAACTCCCGAAGCAAACCGGAACTATGACGTAACAAAAATGTATATTTTGGAAACTGTTTTATTTTTGGGTATTTTACTGTTTATATTCATAATTCATTGTATAAAAAAATTCATTTGGTTTCCATATGTTCTCTTTGAGTTATTCACATTTTTGTACCTGTAATCGCTTTCTATATACGTACGTATAACTCAAAATTTTATGCCTTTTGTAGAATATAAAATTGACTTGACAACTCTCAATTTCTACCATTTTGAAAATCCTTTCATGTCTTCCTCTATAATATCACTCATTCTTACAACATTCTGCAATTGATATGTGCATTCGGAATTATAAGTCTGTTGTATATTTGACCACAGACAGACTAAACATAAACAGTGTAATGCTGTTGTTGCTATGTAATAGGAATGCAATAAATGTCAC